>JAPMNZ010935139.1:0-11163 GCA_029875035.1 Pomatoschistus microps | reverse complement strand
TATATATATATATATATATATAATTAATTCAAATAATTAGGAAAGGTTGTGCTATATGAGGGGTTCTCAAACTTTACCAAAATCTGTGTGAAATCAATAATATTCTGAAGCAGTGTAGTGGGGGAAGAAAATGGATGGATGGATGGATGGCAGTGTAGTGTCATTTATTGTGGTGTATGAATCAGTTTCGAGCAAACACTTTTTAACTTTTGAGCATCCTTCAGGGAATTCCTGACTAATTTGGATCTTAACATTAATCAAACAAAACAAAAAAATAACAAACTGAACTAAACTATGCCATCATCCACAGTGGCAAAGTCAGTCAAAAATCTCTATGCAAACTAAATGCGCAGTAGTAATGCAGAAAAGTTCCGATTCATTTATAGCTGTGGTCCATACAAATAATTCCAAATCAATACAAATGTGTAAACCCCTGTAGATAATACCAGTGTCTCAATCACCCTCCAACATTTATTATCTACTGTATTGGCACTCATAGTGATTTATTGATCAATACCAACATTATATGACACACTGTATTATCTTATCTTATTATTCTTCTTAGGAAACACCAAGACACTTTTCTCCCTAATTAACTCGCCTTTGTTTACAATTAGATTTTTATTTGAACATTCTATTACTGGTATGAGAATCAAATGTGTATGGCCAAACCAATAACAAAATAACGTTTAAATCTCTTTAACAGAAGTGAACAGTCAACAGTCTATTGACATCTCGATAATCACAACAAACAAAAGTTGAGATTGGGATTGAGTGATCTTAAAAAACCCTACCATCAACCAATCAGATAAACGGCTAGAGAGGCCTACAGATTTTGGTCAATTACATGTTTAGCCAAAACGCAATTAAAGTGAAGGCAAATTCAACCACAAATGAGCCCATTCTGAAAATATAGACAAACATTTATTATCACCACAAGAGAATGTAAAAATGCTATTAACATCGACATTTTTCTAACAAGAAGTATATACAGTAGAGAACAACAATGTAAGCAACAAGATGCGATTTGGACTTTCCAGGAGAGAACAAAGGCTAATGTCTGTGTGTGTCTGTGTATGTGTCGTGTGGTGTTGTGTTCGGACTGATCGATAATGCTTTCTGCTGAATGTGCAGGTTGGCCCTTGATGAAATCCTGGACGGATAAACATTCAGCTCAGGGCGTAGGAGCAGCTTACACTTTCTCTGCCTTACCGGTGCAGATGTTGTCATGCACCACAAGAGGCCGGCTGACAGCGTGATTGATTACGAGTGTGGCCGTGCTTTGTTTCACCACCGGTACAAGTGCCACAAAGGAGCGACTGTATGCATTTGTGTGAGCAAGGTGAGTGCTAGGACAAAGCGACAGTGGTGTGGCGAACGGAAAAAACGGGGGGATCAAGTCCAGGAAAGGAAGATTGTTTGAATACGAAATGTGTGCCGCTTGCAACCCCGAAAGAATAACCCACCAAAGCAGGTTTATCACAGTCGAGGGGTACGTCACAGCGTTCTTTACTGGCCGGCTTCGATCTCCTGGAGTTGTTGCGCCATGGACATCACCATCAGTTTCATCTGGAGGAGGCAAAGTGTACGCCGTTAATGGCATGGTTTCGTATTGCGAGGAGAAAGCAGGCAGGGCGTTTTAAAGAGATTTCAATTAGGATCTGATCAACAATGGACAGAAGCAGGAAGCAGAGGAAAGGAGAGATGGAGCGAAAGAGGAGGGGATGAGATAATTGGAAAACTGGAGAAATGGAAGAATGACAGACTCCAGGGGAAAGTGGTCAGGGTCGAATGGATGCAGTGGAGAGAGAGGGAGAAAGAGAGAGAGAAAGGAGACAGAGGCAGTGGCAGGCCAGGGAGTGTACCAGAACAGATTGAGCAGAAAAAAAACCAAACAAGTGTCTACAAGTCAGTCAGACAGAAGACATTAAAAAGAAAACCCACAAGGGGATTGTGACATTAAAAAATACACATGAGATCAGGGCAAAGACGTACATGAATAAAGCCTGTCTGGAAATGTAAACCTCTCTACAGAATTACATCAGATTTCTGCTGAAAATTGATAAAATAAAGATAGAGCCCAAGCACTATTCATAAATTATATTATTATGAAACTCATATGGTCCATAGCACAGTAAACATACAGGACAGAGAGCAAAAGTATCAGACTTTTAAGTATAGACTGAGGCGCCAGTGAGTCCACATACTGTAAACGTAATGCACTGAGCTTAGTGCCGGATCAATCAAAGTCATCTTTACATTGTTCTTTGAGTCTTTGAGCCTGCACTTGCAGCTGTACTTGATGCTGCATACGTAGCACTGCAGGACCAGTGGGAACACCCACTTTCACAAACAGTTGGTCTTGTGCTGCTCCAAGGTGGGACCCCAAGCATTACCAGTCTGGGCATGCTGCTCTTTTTAAACGTGTCTCAATAGTGTACAAAAAGTACAACATGCTTTAAAAGTGTAATC
This sequence comes from Pomatoschistus microps, assembly GCA_029875035.1. NCBI lineage: Eukaryota > Metazoa > Chordata > Actinopteri > Gobiiformes > Gobiidae > Pomatoschistus > Pomatoschistus microps. The sequence goes on along the minus strand of JAPMNZ010935139.1, from coordinate 8,691 downwards.
GTAAGTGCAGTAGATACAATACTAACGTTAGATATTTGTTACAACGGAGCTGGTTGTGATATTAGTTTTTCTTTGACATTTCTAAATGATTATCAATCACAACTCAACACAACAATATTCAATATTGTAATTACTGATATTAATTAATCCATCAATGAAGAGGACATATGGCTGCAACCTTGACGTCATCTTCAGGTGAAACTTGTAAAAAAGTTGACTTAGATGTGAAATTTGTAATGTGAAACCAATATATGGCTTTACTCACTGCATGCAGAGTTACATTTGTTAAGCCTTGTTTGTTATCATTTTAATGATTATGGCTTAAAGTGTAAAATATTCCAATTTTCTGAGATGTTTAATTTGTTCTTTAATTTTATTTATTTATACATCTATCTATCTATATATACATACATACATACATAATAAAGAAACACTGCATGTAAGGAGTCTGCCATACATTAGTTTCACATCGTAAGTTGAATTGCAGAAGTAAGCTATACTATAATACTTTTGAACAATATTCTAACTTACTATAAATGTATTAAACTGTACTGTGCACATTAAATTACACCTACATTTATGTATCAGTTACAGTCGTCATATCTATTCTAATTATAAAAAAGAAATAACACTTAACTATCAACCATAACATAAACAAAAAGCTCGGTAGATCTACGGCGGGGTCGATCACCCACTGATCAGAACCAGTTCTCGCAGGAGCATTGAAGGATGGGACAAATGCAGAAGACACATTTTGGAGGCAATAGTTAAGCCAAGGTTTTTTTTTTCCCGATAATCAAGAACTTCAGATGAAAGCTGCAACAGGTAAATCCAAGAGCAGCATTTACAAAATACAAAAACTAAAATATGATCAATTTACCAACACTTGTATATTGGTAGAGAGGCCAACATGCATCGACAACAATGCTTTTAAAAGATATTGTCCTGGGACGGTTATCAAACTCAAGAGAGATTAAGAGATGAATAAACTAGAGTGGGTCCCTTTACGTCTTCCCAGAACAGTACAACCAGGCCATTAAAAAACATGTGCTCTGCCTGCTTCAGTATCAAAGCATTCCCAGATTAAATTTGTCTAAATAAATTGCGTTATAAAAGCAGCCATAATGTTTTCAATTCAGCGAACGTCCAGGAGAGGAAGGTGAACTGAGTAGGGCACACTTGCCGCCAAGGCCATTCGCAATAACTCATTGTAACAGTCCATCTCGCCAAGACTTTCCAGGCACGCCCGCTATTGATCTTTCTAAATTTAATGCTTTCGTCCTTGGCCTGTGCGTCACCCTCATATGAAGTTTCATGAATATCAGTTCTGTCATTTGTACTATTTATTGTACAAAAAGACAAACAGGCAAGGACAATTCAAGTCTCAGCATACTGTGATGTTTGCTTGATTTGTTTGTTTAAGTTCGAGCTTATGCAAGACACAAAATAGGAGCCGTTGAACAAGTTTTCTCCAGGTCTCGGTAGTTCGCGGTGGCAAATGCTGTGATAAGAATCAATTTGAATTCCTATGCAAGTCTAATGCCTTTCATCTAATCATCTCGTAAAAAGGTCTATGAAATAAATCAACTAGAATGTTTTCACTCAGTCAGTTTAATCTACGGTGTGCGTCCAAAGGGAGTAAACAGAATCAATGAAGGATTTAAGTAACAGCAGCCTACACAATACAATCAAATAATATGGCGGCGTCTGTTCACTTCGCATAATGCTTTTAGGCTTTGGATGGAAGTTGTTGTATCGTAAAGACAATAAACAAAATCCATTGTTTGTTTCTGATGTGTGCAGATGATTAAAAATAAGAAGTCCTTGTGAAATTTCAGAGAGTCCTGTGTTTCCCATGACTTTCATTTTTGATGGGTTATATACACTAAGTAGAGTAGAAAATAATTTACAATTCAAATATCTATAATTGGGGTGCCTCTTAAAAATTCACAGCAAAATTAAAATTAGCAAGAACAGTTTACTTTAAAATCAGATACTGTCTAATTTGCATAGATCCTTATAAACTAAATGTGATTATTTGCAACACAAAAGCACCATAAGTAGCTATAGATACAGGTAGATCACACACAAAGNAAAAAAAAAAAAAAAGGCATGAAATTCAGAACGAAACTGGGACAAGACTGTTTTATAACTTCTTTTTTTGAAATCGTGTTTGAACCAGGAACAAATAACGACATGTTCCAACACATCAAGTAGAAAAAGAAGCCTGTGCAACATGATGTTATGTAATCTGCTTTGCATATTGTTTCACATACCTAACCTCGTGCCCAAGATTATGAATTGGAATCTTTTATATAAATACTAACTCATGTTTGGCTTGGTAATGATAGGGTTGATGCACAAAGAAAACAAAGCTTGACAAAGACGAAAAGTTGAGTTACTTTGCTTATGAAATTCTTTAACAAAATAGGAGGTGGAAATAAAGCATACAATTATCAAACTTGAATTTATCATTTAAAATGGAAAAAAGTACGTGCTTTTAAGTATGCCAAGTAATGCAAGGTAACTGACTGATTTTGGCACCAGCCCTGACCTGATTGCAGGTACAGTAAGGAGCAGTTCAGAGGACGGCTCCGGTCCTGCAAGATGCTGGAGCTACACCCGGAAAAGTGCAATGCCAAACAAAGCAAAGGCTCAAAATGAACTTGATAAGAGCAGAAACAAAACAGCATTTTTAAAACAAATGAACCCGGTCTCCTTTTGGCTCTGTATCATCCTTGGATACAGCATGATGCAGATGTCCTGTCGCCTTTACAGGACACAAAGTGGTGGCCCAATAGAGCTGCAGACAGGGTCAGACAACATCCCTGTTCTCTGTGTCCGGTCTTAAACAACCTGTACACCCTGTGTTTATCGTGTGAGCGCAATATTTATGTTTCATTTATTCAAGAAAGCAGTGGTTTCCAAACATTTGTGCCCTGGGTACCCTCTCGTCTGTGGTCAGGGCTCAAATATGCCCTGTAAGGGGCGCTCTCCTTAACTACACGGCATATTAGAGCAATATTTCTCATACAACAAGAGTCAAGCTCATTGTGCTCGCAGCCACAACTGTTTTTAGGCTTTTCTGTTAAATGTATGCCTCCATCATTTTTTTTTTATGGAAAGTTTGTTTTTGTATCTGGTTAACCCTTCTTTTTTATTTAACTAATGAGTTTCTATTTATATTTTTTACACTTTGACTGAACCAAAACTGGACTAAAAGTAAGAAAGACTTGCTATTTCAGACTGATAGACCATGTATTACTATGAATTGCACTACGTGTTCAATGTTTATAATTAAATAAATAATGCTTACAAAAATTAAGTACAGCATGGAATGGTAGCTCGTTTAAATCTCTCTCTATCAAAGTTTACAAGTTAAAAATACTTGAAAAAACCAGGTGGGGTTTGTACCTCGGGTTGGGAAACACAATAGTTGTGCATGTGCATGATTTATTGACTAGAAGTAATAAGCTTCACGTTTTAATATAACGAGGCAGTTTGTTGAGCTAGTAATAATATTTCAACTGTCAAAAGTCAGGGCAAGCAGATTATGATTTGAATGTTTCAGAATGTGACAAGCAGCAATCACAACGCAAAAAACGTCAGAGGAGTCACATATTTTCTTATAATGAGTTTGCTCCTTTACAATTCTCCAAAGATGCCCGTTCCAATGCGAGAACTGTTTTGCTTAAAAAGGTATAAAGCGAGGATTTTCTACTTCCGGCTGGATCATCAAGTCTATTGGTCCTCCCAATTGTCAATCATTCTGATACATGCTTCTATCACCAGAGAGTTTTGTTCAAAAAGTGGAGAGGACGGTTCTTGAAATTCCTCCTATAAACCTTTAAATATCAATTGTTTTACATTTTATATTGATTTAGTTTTTAAAAATGTCTGGTATAATTTGGCTGACCCACATCCATTACTGTATATTATAATTAGTACCACTAAATACATGTTCGTGCTTCGACCACTTTTCGCTGACGCAAGAAGGGAGAGGGGCTACATGGTTTTAAGCATTTCCTTTAAATTTTGTCTTAACAGGTCCGACGCACAATAAAAACAAGAATGGAAAACAATACACAAATAGTTTTTGCTTGATTAATTGACAGGTGGCTCTTTGTCATTACTAATCTTCACTTGGTATTAGCATAGAACTAGTACTGGATAAACCGCATATGAAAACCTCATGTGAAATAGCGTTACAAAAGATACATTGGCGTTGGATACTGATATTGTAATATTTTTTCAGTCAGGATATGTGGTTCAAGATCGGTTAAGCCAATATCTTGGGCCTTTGAATTATGTGTACCATATTAACCCTGAACGTCATGTCACCTGTGGGATTGTTTTAATGAACTGAAAATCACTGTGTTACAGTGGGGCAAAAAAGTATGTAGTCAGACAACAATTGCACAAGTCCTCCCACTTAAAGATGAGTGTAGGAAGCTAAAATCTTTCTTGGGAAAGGAGGTTTGATAACATCTACTGTCGAAATTATAATTAAAGGAGCACATTTCTCTGGAAACAGGCTAGAATAACAACAGGAGGCCTTTTCAGGGATGTACGAGTCATTAAAAGTATTGGGTTCTTCTATACCAGACAATATAAGTTTTTTGTGATGTTATTACCTTGACATGTTTCGACGGATAACTTCCGTCTTCCTCAGAAGCGTCTCGCGACTTTTAATTCTACTAAGAAGACTAGATGAATCTTCCTAAACTAATGTATGAGTCATGTTTATGGTGATGCAAAAATACCCACAGTTAGGACTTTCAAATATACAGTTAATGATTACAAAGCACTTAGTAGGGATTTAAGACACTTTGTTTTCCAATTTGTTGAGCTATGTGTGGGACACTTTACATATTTGCATACAACATTTTTAACATAGACGCCACTTATCAAAACCGGTTTCATTTGAATAGAATTGTCACATCACCATCTTGGCATTATAGGCCAAGTTTGTCTTGATAGATTAACAATGTTATGTTCAGCCTTAAGTTAGACCTGAGGTAGTTTTTTTTCCAGCTACCATAAATGGTAATAATACTAAACTATAGTATCTTCTGACAACCACAACCAGGCGCACAAAGCACCATCGCCATTACCACTTTATGCTGCCCACTGAATATTAACACTATATCAACACTGAAATATAGAAAACATAATGCTAAACAAACATACCTCTGACAAATGACAATATAAACCAGGAATAAACCAGGTCTAGACTTGTACCAAATACAAATAAAAACAAATCATCATAATTATTTAAAATGATAACACAAATAATAGTAATAGCCATAATAGAGACCATGTTAAATAAAGGTAAAACATAATATCAATAACTCCTTTATCATATTGACATCATAAACTATACTGATTAAACCAGTCAGTTATTCTATATGCATTTTAAAGCTAATATTTATTTTATTTATTTATTTCAAAACCTGCACAAAAAAACACGATACGAGTATCAATTGTCACATAAAAAAACATTTCACAACTAATACTTAGGCTAAATGAATGAATTAACAATAGTAGCCTTTCTGCCCTGTATTCTCAGCTGAAAGCCTAACTCAAATGCCTATTATGTCACATTAAATAAAAGGCACATTGATGGTAAAGTGGTAGTGACACTGTATGATCAAAACATGTTTTTCTCTGAACAAAGATTCCTCAACAAACCCCCTCTCCTCTATTGTCCACGGTGCAAATGGCTGTTTATTATTGTGACTCACTCTCGCCTCCTACAGGCCAATCGGCGCTAATGGGATAACATCAGACAAAGAGCATGTGGAAAGAAAACGTGGGAATTGTATTTTTTGCATTATGAATAGTAATACAATAGTAATAACAATATTCACCTTCTTTTCATACTTTCCTAATTAATATAGATTACACAGTTATTTGAAAAGAGGTTAATATAATGAGGTTAAGATAATAAAATGTACATACTGGTATTGTTATGATCAAAAGGAACAAATTATTTTAACGTATTTGCTGCATTTTCTTTATCAAAATTGAACGAGGTGCGATGAGGTAATGTCTGATCTAAGAGTCTGCCGGTCAGAGCAGTGAGGTCTTACCAGAACAAAGCTGATGTCATTGTTTGTGTGCAACCTGTGAGCTATGTGAAAACCTGGACAGTCCGAGACGACAACTAACTATTACTGGAAAATATCTATACAACAGTTATTGTACATCTTTTGAGCAATTATCAATAATCTATGTTACCTGAAGATTGGATTTTGTTTTTTTATATTTTGTTTTATATGTGATATTATAAAAGCAGGCGTAGTTTATTTGAATGTTCTGTGAATGCAATGTAAAAATACTATTTTGTGGCCAAACCAAATAAGGAGAAGGAGACAAAGAAAAGAAAAGGTAATAATTCACCTCTGACAGCTGATGGTCCACAATGCCTCTGTACTCCAGCGTCACCGGCTGCTCACCAGAGCCCTCTGCTGACAACATCTGGTTTGCAGATCCCAGCACATAGCTACAGCAAACATGAATGAAAACATAGAAAGAAAATCACTGGGATTGTGTACATTTGTCATTCTAAAAGAAGGAAAAAAGGATTACGCAAAAAATCGTGAAAAAGCTCCACATGTCAGCTAAAATTTAGAAAACAACATACAAATCTATTTCTACTGTGCACAGTTAATTATATGCATGAGTCTAGTTAGTATTAATAAGAATAATAATAATAATGATAACAACAGTAATCATAATACAATATGCCCAGTTAAGGAAAAGGAAGTTTGAAGGGGCTGCCAGTTTTTGGACAAGCAATTAGCAAATCTCAACGATGATTGCAATTATTTAAGTCCATTGTATTGACAAAGATAGCAAAATATGACAAAAGTCGGCTTAAATTTGAGAGAATATATCGTGATTCAGTCAGTATGTCATGACTTAACTTAAGATTTGGCAATTTCACAAAAATCTTTAGTATAATCAAGTGTAGTAGAAGCGGATTTAGTAAACATTGTTTTTCCTTTTTCAAATTTTAAGAAAGTGGGCATTCAAACATCATGTCATATTTTTTACAGTTAAAATACTAAAGTTTCCTTCATTAACGAGCATACCTGTCGATGTCTGCTACATTGAGGCAGAAAGTTAACCTTTTATGATCCATCACTTTTGGGGTGGACAAATAAACCATTCCAATCACAGAGCGACATCCTTGACAGATAAGGTCCACAATCAGACTGCAAAGACAATAGACACATTTAAAAAGGGAGGCAGGTACATTAATGAAACAAAAATGCAAGATTCATTGATGAAACAAAGAGGGCTAGGGATGCTGAATTACTGGATTTTGTTTTAGATTTAAGTAATGTTACTGAGAGCCAATGGAAGGTATAAAACACAATAAAGGCCATTGGTGAAATATAAGAAAGAAATAGCAAACACAAACACATTTAACCAAACCTGAGCCTGGGGCAATACTTTACCATGAAGATCTTTTGTCGAATTCAAACACGCGTTTCTCTTTTCCAATTACCACATTTTTTGTGACTTCTAGGATAAAAAAAATGAAAACATTGTAATGCATGATGATGACAGTGGGTTCGTTGTTTATGAAAATCACACAGACCAAAAGTAAACAACACGATTCATTGCATCAAGAAACCACAATGGCACCTACTTTTTAATAGTATTTGACTCTGGGAGTCTTCACTACCATCCCACGAGAAGGAGTCACCGACAGGCAGCTTACATTTCCCGCAGATAAACACCACAGGAAGGTCATCATGCTCAACGTCGTCTACGTCGAGCCCAAGTAACTTTTCTTCAATTACTGAAACGCTCGTACTTACGTCAAATGTCTCTTCTGTAGATTTTAGGGTCTGTTGTTGAGTTATTTTATTTCTTGTCGCCATAATTATGTCCATAGTATGGTTCTGTCTATCCCACACTTTTTTGAAAACAAAAAGTAGGCGGAGCGATTTGACGTCATATGAGACCCATTTCCGTTTTCGCTTTTCACTTTTTATTTCTTCATAAATATAAATATAAATCTATTTATATTTATTTTAAATTGTGTTATGTCCTGAGTTTTAATTTGTCTGTATATTAATGTTATGCGTGTTTGTATTAGTTTACAAACATGCGAACCATTTACTTTTCGCGGCGTCTGATTGGCCTATAAAAAGGAAGGGATTTGTGGCGGGAAGTTCACATCAGAAAACTCCCCCACGGATGTATCATATCGAGCTCTTCACGTTTGTTGTTTTTATTCTGCTGTAAATCCCTCTTGTGATACGTGTTGATTAGTTTATCGAAATGTGTGACAAGATGAAAAAGGTTCAAGACATTTGTGATAAGCTAGTAAAGCCTTGAGTTGATGTTTTGCTTTGGGTAATAGTGTTATTGTGTGTTTGTCAGGTGAACAGCTGGCTCAGTGCGGTGTTCGGGGATCAGCCGGTGCCACAGTTTGAAGTCAATACACGGACAGTGGACGTGCTCTTTCAGCTGGCCCAGACCTCTGAGACCCGGTGCAGTCACACGGAGCTCCTCATTAAAGACCTCAATCAGAAAACTTCAGAATACCAGGCAGACTGTGAGTAATTTAATGTGTTTCAGCTCCATTATGTTAAGAATAAGAGATCCTTGTGTTCGTCTCTCAGTGGAGACATTTCAGTGTTGCATCACAGTAGGAATGAGGAGCTCACAACA
>JAPMNZ010935135.1:0-13903 GCA_029875035.1 Pomatoschistus microps | reverse complement strand
AATTTAAGATAAAAATTTAAAATAGAGTTACAATTACTCTATACAATATACAGTGCACATGGTGCACACAATGTAAGGTATCAGCAGTACTGTGAGTACAGTGAGGTAAACACTGTAGTGCTGCAGCCTAGAGCTAATTTCCATCCATAGTCCCACAGTCTTGTGGCCTGGAGGAGGAATCAAACCCAAGACCTTCTTGCTTTTCTTATTCTTTCTCTACTTTTGACTTGTTTGCACCGGGAGCATAAGCTATTTTCTAGTTTGTGACTTCCTGTTACTTACATGGCAATAAAAAATATTCTGATTTGTAGCACGAATGCTTACCACTACTGGGGTTTAATAGATGTACAATCTCTGTGTATTATGTATGACTACTTTCATAAAGTGTGCGCTGCTACTTTTGCTTATGAATTGGAGATGGAGCCAAGTCATTATAATTTCCCCCAACAGACTGGAAACCCACACAAGAGCTTCATTCTGCTTTCTGATTAGATAATCTGCTCTAAAACGGAAAATAAAAACCTTATGAAATTCCACATTTTTAATCAAGCTTAAACTTTTATTCAGAAAATGTCAAATATGATTAGTACACTTTAAACTATTAAATGGGGAAATATAAAGATGTATGTAATTTATAGTTTACATTTCTTACAGTTAAAACTTTCTGTTGGGACAAACAAAAAGTAACAAAACCAAAGCAAGTACTCCACCTTTTAAAGTAATCAAATTAAAAGTCCATAATCCTTAATAACTACTGGGCCCTAAGATGCCTAAGACACATACCAACGCAATTTAATATAAAAATGCCCATAGAGAACTAAATCTAAATTTTCTATATCTTGGATTCTTTGGTCCCCATATGATATACCAGTATAAACACACTATGCAAAAGGATGTGGTAATGTTATGTACAGGGAGTACTTCATACAAGAAAAAATATTAGTGTACAAAGTCAGTCTGACTGGTCTAAGTGCACATGAACAGAATATATCAGGACCAGGACCCAATATACTATACTATTATGACTTAGTAGAATGGACATCCCAGTGCACTCAGAAAACTAAAGCCAACAGTCCAATCCATAGACTGTACTATAATCTAAAAAATAACCATACCCATGTTATCTGACACATGATTGGCTGCTGTCAATACGAGCTCTGTATTACACAGCACGTTGCAGATTCACTCACCCATGTAAATGCATGTGATCTGGCGGACTCTAAACTTGGTCATCCAGCCTTTTTCCTTCATTATTATGTTATTATATAGACACATCCATGTATTAAACCAGTTTTTGTTTGCGGAAGTGACATATGCTACGCGCTCCTTTTGTCTGGCGACTTGATCCGGGGGAAGTGGAGCTAGCCGTGGGCAGCAGCTCGACCGGAGGAAGAAAAATCACGAAAACAAGGCAAGTTATGGAGGAACGTGTCGACTTAAAAGCAATTTTACACGTCCACTCTCTACTTCGATCCAGGCAGTTTATATGAGAGATACGATGTGATAAATCCCAATTTTGACGCATCCAAAGTCGCGCATTGGTGAGGAGCGCGCTGTTGCCTCCACCTCGCTCCGGAAGTCTGCGTGCATGGTCCGCTTACATTTTTTTTCCTTTTTTCTCCCCGTTTTTTTTTTTTTTTTTATCATTTCTGTTTTTTCTACGCTCTGTTTTGGTCGCTACAATTCCACTTGAAGCAGAAGAGAACCACTGGCTCTGACTTGTAGCTGTGCATATATTGGGCCTAGTGTAGACATGAGACGAAATGGAGTCGGCCTTTGCGCCTTGTCCAAATTTTAACCATTTCTACGATTGATCTTATGCTGTTTTATGTTAAGAAAGCGGTCTGAGTCAATTGGATGGCAACTCCCATTACAGTAACATGAAAACATGCACTGTTTTGATGTTGGTCTACTCTAATTGTCTTGTGGTACATTATGTTCAAATCAGGTTTTCAGGTTTGTTTGGAGGAACTAATGCACGTTTTGTTATTATTACCATTGAAAATATATGAATCAACCTTTATTTGAAGAGCACTTTTCCGACAAAAGGTAACAGAAATTGCTTATCACAGCCCCTATCACATGAGGCATACATCATAAACATAAACACACCGGGCATTAAAAACGACCTCTAAGATCACACAGAATATTTCTCCTGTGTGAGATTAATAAAGGACATCTTATCTTAATATTGATAACATACATTTAAATCTCAGAGGTAATTAAAAACAAACTCTCGCAAGGTATTAGAATGTTACAATGCAAATCATTTTACAATTTTGTTCTTTACAGAAACTATGGAGGAGTCACATTTTAATAATTCATCGTATTTCTGGACTCCTGTAACCACTGTAGCAGGACAGGTAAGAAACTCGTCAGAACTGCATTGATTTATACTGTGTAAAAGTACTGAGAGGAACTTAATGTTATTCACTGATACTGTGTTGCCAAGCAATTGTAGAATGCTTTATTTATTAAACATTCAGTTGAAATTATGAGTGTGTTAATAGAAAAGGGTTTTCTTTGTATTTGCACTGTGATGAGCTATGTTTGAGATCAATATTACATTATGTCATTGCGGTCATGTATTTTGATTTTGAATCATTTTCTTTTATTATACAAGTGAAAGAAAGTGAATGTATAATCAAAAATATATTAAAGAATAGTTGCCCAATAACTTTTCTCAAGCATTGATTCTTACAACTGTATATAGTGTATAATGACCACTAATCACCACTTGGTCATGATTAGTTAATCTCATGACTCACTTACTTGGCAACAAGAGTCTATAATATGTTACATCCTGTAAATCATCGACATGTTAAACTTTTCAGGTGGATAAGAATGGTTCCTTTGTTACCTCCGTACCTCATTATCAGCCTGCGGTGGTCACGATTCCAGCTCCTGGGGCCAAGATGGAAACCTCAAACCAACCGGGTCGAGTCCAAAATCACCAAACCCCACACAGCACACAGAATATCACCGTGCTCCCCGTCTCCACCACAAGCATCATGGCAGCAGGTAGAAGAAGGATTTAGCATGAGGAAATTACATTATTTTTGTTTATTGTATTGGTGTACTTATGACCCTGCTAGAGATAAACACATCGACTCAGAAGTTACCCTGCAGTTCGTACATTCTACACTTAATATTCACTTTTCTTATTTTGTGTTTGTGTGCTCCTCATTCCTTCTGTTCTGTAACCTGTAATGCAACACTGACATTTTCACACTGGGATCTCTTTAAGTAATTTATAGTAAGAAAACCATTGGCATTGTCCAAAACATAATTATAAAAACGTTATTCTTTCCAAAGATTTTGTTTGATGGCACTACACAACATGTGTTCTAATTTTGGCTCAATAATGTGGTAATCATTTTCATTATCTAAAATATTAAATTTAAAATTATTACTATATACAAGTGATATGAAGTGTTCGGGCGAGAGATTCTGGTCCGAAAGGACCCTAGCCTCCTGCCTGAGGGGGAGAGGTTGGAACAGTCCATACATAAGTAATAAATAAGACAAAGTAAACCATTAAAGCTTGACTGGTTTGTGCATTTGATTGCAGGAGGCCTGGTCATCACGACGCCGCAGGGAACTTTACTAACACAAAACGCGCCTCAGTCGTTTGTCTCTGGTCCCGGAGCTACGATGGTGGTGTCCTCCCTGCATGCTACAAACACAGGTCACTGCTAAGATCATATTATTATAATCCTAAATCATACCCAAAAAGACATTGGCATACTAGATTATAATAATGAACTTTCACATAAAACATTATAGTTGTATTTTATTCTGTTTATTGTATTTCACATAACTGTAGAAAATATGTTATTTCAGATAAAAAAGCAACTCCTTCAAAACGAGGAAGAAAAAAGAAGACTACCAGAATTGGTCCTGGAGGAGAGACTATAATTTTGGCTCAGCTTACTCCTGATGGACAGGTAATGTTGACAATGACCTTCATAAGTCGCCACATGGACAGTTTCATAGCAATGCTTTGAATTCTATCCTGAAGTAATATCTCCCTGAATATTTTCCAGGTGACACCAGTGGAAGCAGACCCATATGACTTATCTCACGAGGAGGATATCCCAGGAACAAAAGACAGCACCAAAACATACAGGTAAAACATGAGGACTCTTTTCTTTTCCCTAACTTAATAAAGCTGTTGCTTTGTGGCCGTATCAACCTCACGAGCTGTTGTGGCTTTGATTGGTGATAACACAAATGTGTCACGTATTAAAATGCTTTACAGCATGTTGCAGCAGAGCAGGTTCAGTTTGCGGTTTGTGCATTAAAGGAGGAAACAACAAAATTCTCCATTTGTATAATAATACTGCATTAGTAGGTCGTGTCTTGTCACTTTCTACCCCCCTTTTGCGTGTGGTTTAAACTTCTCTCTGGTGTATTTGTGTTGTATTGGAAAATATATTTGTACAGTTTTTAGTTCTATTTATTTTGGTCAATGCTGTGTTATGAGTTTGGTTCTTTTACTAAGGGGTGGGCGATACTGACATCACTCACATTACATCACATTTGCAAAAGGTTGTCTTTTAGATTCATGAATTCCAATAAACTTTTCTGTTGCTAAAAAATAGTCATTGTAATATTGCAGTTTGTGTGAAACTATTATTTGTTGTTATTGTTTAGTGTGACCAAAGTCAGTTAGGATGAGGTTGGAGGTTTGGCTGCATGTTGTTGTGAAATGGCGGTTACACTGAGATGAATAAAAAGTATATTTGGACACTATCACTTAAATTAAACACGCCGTAGTTTACCTCAACTTAAAGCTGGGATACCCAAATTTTCCATGAACTTCCATTATGTTTGTCCCAACAAAGATTGTGTAAGTAAAATGTTTGAAAAAACAACAAGCTTTCTTTGTCTTATTAGAAATTATCTTCGAAGCCCTGTATGTCATTATTGGATGCTTTAGCTCGAAAGCTGATTGGCTGAGTGAGGGTGGGCCTCTTAATCACTTTTCTTTCTGAAAACTTTGATCAAAAGATGAGACGGAGGCCAAAAATGCATGAATGTGAAAACTAGTGTTAGAACCAAACTCTTGGAGAGTGACAAACTTGTTGGATCTCAAACGGCCAAATGTTTTGTGGTTTGAAAGTTAGGCACCCCATCTTTAACACATTGACCACATCCAAAGTGGGATTTAACAATTCAACAATCTTGGAATAAACCAGGAATGCACCAAATTTAGAACAAGGACAAAAGTGAGACTGATCTAACTGACCTCAAGCCCTAACCAAACGTAACAGTTGATCTTCAGTGTTGTTTAACGTGACGAAGCCAATTGGACTTCAGTGCATCTGTGTATGAAACTGTGAAGAGCCCTGTATTATCATTTACATCAACTGTCACTATTGGGACCAGCATATCGCCCACCCCGTCAGCTGCATTGTCTTGGTTGTTGTCAGTGTGGTCTCGGTGGCTTTCCTCTGGCTCTCCCGGCCTCCCATCTCTGTGTCTCTCCGCCTGTAGGTGCCGGATGTGCGTGGCGACCTTCTTCAGTAAGTCTGACATGCAGATCCACTCCAAGTCGCACACAGAGGCCAAACCGCACAAGTGTCCGCACTGCGCCAAGTCATTCGCCAACTCCAGCTACCTGGCCCAGCACATCCGCATCCACAGCGGAGCAAAGCCGTACTCGTGCTCCTACTGCCAGAAATCATTCAGGCAGCTCAGTCACTTACAGCAGCACACACGGTACTGCAGACCCCCCTCTTCAACCCTGCCATCTTCCCTGTAGGGGTGGGCGATATAATGCAATAGTGCATTTTGGTGATAATGTGCAAGTGTTTGATAGTCAATGTTTTTTGTCATAAGTTTGTAAAAGCAAAAGATACTTTTTTACTAAATTCAGTCATATTGGCATTCGGGAAGGGCAACATTGGAAGTGCCATTGGTACCTAGTGTAACTGAATTAATTTAATATTTTTTCCAATGAATAGATTTAGTTAAAAACACATTTGTCATTTACATTATTCATATAAAGTTAAGATGCATCTTTTAACAAATAAATGTGATGTTTGTATTAAGAGCAGTTAACAATCAAATATCAAAATAGTAGTAGATGATCGACAAAACAAGATTAGTTGTGATGAATCTGTTAATCGCAAAAATAAATCTTTTATTATTAATGTTGGGGTGCCTTACCCTTTTCTTTATGATTTATGATGGCCAAAGTGTTTATCCCCGGTAAAGCAGTGAAGAAATCTGATCATGTCACAGTCTCATTAGACAACTTTTATCTTTGCCAAGCTTGTAAGAACGAGCCCTGTGAGTTGATATCTGACTCTGATTGGCTGATTGGCTGAGCAAGGGTGTTAATCTTTTCATCAGTTTTCTGTCCGTGGAAGTTGTTATAAAGCTGTGACAGAGGCCAACAACTCATGCAACTGACAAAGTCTGTTCTGAAAGTAATTCCAATGATTGATCATCACTGACCCCAGCTTTAAGTGTTTATAACAGCTGGATGAGCACTGTGGAGACTTCACTGCAGTTTAATGACTAATATTCAATGTATATGGACAAAATTAATCCTATTTTTATTCAATCACATTTATTTATAAAGCACAATTCATACAGTGTTCGCCAAAGTGCTTCACAAGCAATTAAAAAGACAAAACATAAAAACAGAGCAAATATATATGAAATATATTGTATTCAGAATTCAGTAAAAAAAGATTATTTCAAATAATGAAAGGCCCCCAATGCAGACTCGTTCAGGAATCTTGCTCAACAAGGTTTTTAGTGTAAGTGGCTCTTACAAACTTTTTTCCTTTTCCATGTAATAATTAGCACACAAAAAATCATAAATCTACGCCAGTAAAGACCAGTTTTTGCTGTCCTTGTTGAACTTAGAGGACCAAACTGAGAAGCTATATTTTAATGTATGCACTGAACAGCTTTAAAGTCAAAATACTCAACATTTTAATTTTGGATATTTTCAAAACTAGACTGTTGCTAATATTTTGTAGGCGTCATATCTCCCACCTCTGTTTCCTTATCATCTTTGCAACATAACTCCCTTGTTCTGCTTCTGGAAACCAGATTGTCTGTTTCTGTGTTGGCTCGCATGCTGTTTCTACTCCAAATGAAATTTCTTTGCCAATTTTGTGCAAATTGCTGCTAATTTGAATATTATTGCATGGCCGTCGCAGATGATGATTGCTCCCCATGTTTGTTAATATAACGTGAGCAGAATGTTATGTGACCCATCCGTCGTTGCTTTGTGAATATTCTGCCAGAATACACTTTTGCCTCTTGCTGAAAATTCACATTACCCGCTTCATTAATATCTCTCATGGAGCTTTTAAATTATTCCTTTGTGACATTATTGGCTGAGCATCATCTCTGTTCACTACTGTAGTTTCCAGTGCTCCCTGCTGTAGCTTTGAAAATTATGCATTGCAAAAAGGATACAAACTCACATTAAATTTCAATATATTCCTCAGAGTAGTGATGCCTAGTTTTTAGTGCATCATTCAAGAGATGTGTTTTTCAATATTTAGATTGGTTATGACACCCTCATTGGCTTGGAATTGAATCTATTGAAATACAAATACAGGTTTTACTTATTTTTATATATTAGTATTTCAAAATGTATTGCCCCAAAAAATTGATCTATGGGTGAGTATGGAATATTTAAGCAGAGATGAACAGATGATACACAAAAAAAATTGATATTTTGAATCCAAGAAAAGTGCACATTTCCTTTTTGCTTTGCCACCAGGCAAACATCCATACATCTTATAATAGACCCTTTTCACATAGCCACTCTGCTAGCAAAGCAGAAACGAGAGACACTTCTGCTTTGACAAGACATCCAGAACTAGCCCAGTATCTGTGTGAAAAGGGTCTATTCAATCGTCTTTGCTTGATGCTGTCAGTTCACGTTTTATTTCACACTTCTCCATAGGAACCACACGGAGTCAAAGCCTCATAAATGTCCTCATTGCACAAAGTCGTTTGCTAACTCGAGCTACCTGGCCCAGCACTACCGCATCCACACCGGAGTGAAGCCCTACGCCTGCACCGTCTGCGAGAAGTCCTTCAGGCAGCTCAGCCACCTCCAGCAGCACAACAGGTCCTTGAACGCCAACCTTTTATTTGCTATGATAATCTGTGAAACCATGAAAAAGAGTGATTGTCGGGAACTATTCAAAGCCTTGCCTCTTTTACAAGGGACCAGTGCAATTAATGTATTTATATAAAAGGCAGTTTGTGTTTCTTATACTCACAAAACGCTCTGTGCTGAATCTCTGCAAACCTTTATTTACTCTGGATTTGGATGACTTCTCTGCATTTTGAAACTGATTTATTGTTTCCGCATATATAATATATCTAAGAAAAACTTGTCTAGTTAGCAGCTCGCATGGTGTCATCTCTTACCCTTTCTATTGTTCTTTGGTTTCTGTCAGCCATTATAAGAAACAGGAACTCACAAACCAGGAATTAACGTGACTATTAATCACTATTAATTGTGCACCATATACCAAAGTGATAGAAAGGCATGCTTAATTTTTTTTTTTTTTACAGATACAGGTCATCAAATATGTGTCCAGAGGCATGATAAAATTGTATATTGTGACAATTGTAATGGAGGAGCGTGCAGATACACGAAGAATAACACAAAAAATAATGCACAAAAAACGCATGCAAACAGTGAAAAACAGTGCACCATAGAACCACAGCAATCGTTTGTTGGATCTTGATATCATTTAGTCGTATACATAACCTTTTTGTATACATTATATATTATCAACCAGACAAGCGCATATTTCAACGTTCTACATATTTTCAAGCGTTCTTCTTTTCCTTCAGGATCCACACAGGAGACCGGCCGTATAAGTGTATTCATCCAGGCTGTGAGAAATCATTTACACAGCTGTCGAATTTGCAGGTTTGACTGACTCCTCTTCCAAACATTTTAGAAAAAGCATGTATCTGTTACTTTTATGTCTTGAATCTCTCTGAGCTCTTCTCAGCATTATCTTTCCAATAACCGCTCTGTTCCAGTCACACCGACGTCAACACAACAAGGACAAACCCTTCAAGTGCTCCAACTGCAACAAGGGCTACGTGGACGCGGCCAGTCTGGAAGTCCACATGGCGACGCACACGGTCAAACACGCCCGTATCTACTCCTGCGGCCTCTGCAACCGCTCCTACACATCAGTAAGACAATTATCGGTTTATGAAGACAATTACTACATGAAACACTATCAGTCCTCGCACTGGCATCACTCAGCCGGGAGCTACAATGCCTCGTGTAGTCACATGTCCACTGTTTCCCCTCTACCTATCCCTTCACCCCAGGAGACCTATTTGGTGCGACACATGGAGAAACACAGCGCAGACCAGTTACCTTCAGCGGCAGGTCAAGCTAGCCAGCGAAACCAGGGCGGCAGTGGCAACCAGGAGGACTGCAAGCCGGATGGAGCGTCGTCCAGTCGTCCCGGGGCAGCTGTGGCTACGGGAGCAAGCGGGGTGGCTATGCAAGGAGGACAAGCGCAAAGTAACTATCAGCAGACGGACAGCGTGCCGTGCGCCTTCGATATGCAACAGTTTAAGACTGTAGCCGCGAGTGACATTCAATACAAGCCACAGAATGTGTCTGAAATCACTGCTCACAAAGACTTGTGCCTCACGGTGTCGGCGTCCACGATCCAAGTGGAGCATCTAAACTCGTAGAGGAGTGAGATGCTTTAGAAAGTGTTAAGGGGCTGTACCCATTTTTATACTGTTTTATACATTTTTATGTTGTGCATTGTTAGCAGGCTGATGTCAAATCCAAGTACCTTAGAAAATATCAACACTCTACCTATCGACTCTTTATTGGTAGAGATGAAGGGAAGAGTGCTAGGTTGGGTCAAAATAAATACAAATGTATACAATATTACAGATGGACTGTGCATAACAATCAATTACAATTGTTAAATGGACAGGACACCCTTGAAAAGATCCTCAAATCTCAATTGTTACACCGGTGTATTAAAGTCTTGAAATAAACCACATTTTAAATTCCACACCCTGCATATATCCTACTCCAGTAGGTAAACCTACTATGGTTGGCTCAAGATTGTAAATACAATCAACTGTTACCGGAGAATCCTAATGTGTAGATTCAGAATCTTGAACTCCAACTAATTTAATTTTGACCCTCATATTTGTTTTGCGATTTGAAAACAGTTAAAATGTGGTACAGCCCCTTAAAGCATTGACAAAAGCATTAATTCAAAAGAACTGAACTAAAGACTTTACCGGGAAGTTAGTTGAGTGAGTTGGCAGAAGAAATGAGTGGTACATTTTCATTAATGTAAACTATAGTAGTTTTTGATCAGTTTTGTCACCTTTTAGCAATGGAATTGTTGTCCTTTTGCCCGGCTGTGGCAAGTACGTGTAAAGGCTGCAATAATGTTTCAGTCCATCACACTGATGGTTTTATTGAGGAAAAAAAGACAACGTTATTTTTATTCTTCCACTTAATGCAGCTGTATAGTGCATTTTCTGTTTCTGATGGTCATGCACTGAAAACACTCAATATCAGCATGTTATAATGGCTTGAATTTGGAATAAATATATAGTATAAATATTAGGGTATTCATATATTTTACTCAAAGGTGTACTTTTGTTTGTTGACTATTCATAATAAATTTGGTTTGGGTGCCTCTTACGCTTTGGGTGCCTCTTACGCCACTTGTCGATTAAAAAGACTAAGGTGCAGAACAAAAGGAGGGCTGTGAAGATAACAACAAAATTCCCATAAGTACAGTGAAATTTAGTGAAATCTGGAAAAGATTCTTAAACAAGATGTGAACATATATTTTAAATTCAAGCCCTTTTAACACAGGTATTTTTGTAATGGAAACATATGAAGGTAAGTTTTACTACTTTCAGAGTCGGTCAGACATGTGCTATTGTCATTGTCATTGAAGATTACCCACCACCAAAGCGACAAATATCAACATTGTTACATGCTTCATCACCATTATGACTTTTTATACTACTTTTGAATTGTTTGGACTTTGATCAACTCGAAGATTAATTTTTAAGTCTTCAAAAGAGACAATGCAAGTAGTCTCTTTGCGTTTCATGTAATTCTAGTGTACTGTTAAGCTTGTATGAATAATGTAACTAGTGTTGCTGAAATCCATTACTTGCATACTATCCAAGGTTACACAACTCTTATTAGACATAGTTCAAGATTAAATAAACCATACTGAACACTTGACTTGTCTTTTTTTTATTGTGGCTGAAATTTTTGTTATCAAACGCGAGATTAGATCGACATTTTTAATTATTAGGTTTGGG
Organism: Pomatoschistus microps; assembly: GCA_029875035.1. Taxonomy (NCBI): domain Eukaryota; kingdom Metazoa; phylum Chordata; class Actinopteri; order Gobiiformes; family Gobiidae; genus Pomatoschistus; species Pomatoschistus microps. The sequence continues at coordinate 2,569 of JAPMNZ010935135.1, read as the reverse complement.
ATGAGTGGACTGCTGGAATGTGTCATGCATGTGAGGTGTTTACAAAAGTGGACTGTACCATTACTTCTCTTTTTAAAATTGTAGAAGCGATTACGGAGATCTTTTTATACACTTAGAAATGCACTTGCTCCGGTTATAATCAACGCTAATATGGACGGATATACAAATTAAGCCCAATTAATACAGTTTTACACACAAATACAAGTCTGCGTCCGAAGTGGTCCAGTCCATCCTCTGCAGTGGAGATGGCGTCACTGCCCCTGAAAAGTGTGGGAGTCCAGAAACTTCACCCATGTAAATAACATTCGTCAAAGCTGAGTGTGAGCAGAGACGGTTAAAACGCACCGTCCATAGTTTTAATTATTGAAAATTAGTCTTAAAATGCCGCGGAAAAAGCCATTCAGCAACAAACAGAAGAAGAAACAGCTACAGAGCAAGCGGGAGAGAAAGAGAGGTATCTGCACCGTTAGCATTTAGCATTAGCTTTGACAGTCCTGCTTGTTTGGCAACTAGCTAGCCAAATCCTGATTGTATTTAGAATCAATGCTATATGCGGTCTTTCTGAGAGTAACGTGATATTGGGAATACTGCTAAGATAGACGGTAAAAGACACGACATGACCCAGACACTAAGTTACTGATGCTATGTTATGATGATGGGCACTTCTCTGAGATGAAATAGTCTCCACAGTTGTAGTCTACACATATCTAGCACGTATTTTCATGTATAAAAATAACATGACAAGTTTTGCGACTTGCATCTGAACTTCTAATGTTGACAACTTTCCACAATCCAAAATCATATTATTCTCCCATGTTTGCAAATGCCTGGTTCACTTCTTTGTAGAAATCCTGTCACGTTGTCTTCTAATTCTACAGCCTTGTAAATGTAAACTCAGCTTTTTGTGGTGAGGCGTTGTTGACTGAATGCTCTGCTGCATGGGTGCTATGATGGGGCATGTCCCCACTTGAAGTTATTGGGAGTAAAAAATATGTGCTTATGAGTTATAGTTAGTATTCTTTCAACATTTCAGGGACCTGTCCCCTTTTAAAGTAAGCTATATTAAAATATGTTATTGGTTATAATTACTCTTCATTCTGAAATTCTTTGTGAAAGGGAAACGCTATCAATTGATAAGGATTATTTTAGTTCGTTTTTAAGTAACATGTAACATTGAAATAGATAAACTGCGAAACAGTCCAAATAGAGGTTCAAGGAATTTGCTACCGTGTGAAAAAAAATTGGAAGTCCTTTCTTGAAACATGAACAAGAGAAATCTATATGTTTCGAGGTCTTCTTTGTGACTTTGTAATAGACTTCAAGACATTTCTTACAATATAAATTATTGGTTTTACACAGTTACATTTCATTGAATGATGGGTGTAATGATTTATACTGTATCATTATTTGGAAAAACTGTTTTATTGGCAAAAGCTATGATGATGAAAATGTCTTGGATCTCAAACATGAATTCTGTTACTAATTATGTATTTAAAATAAACAGCAAGTTATTTTTCTTAAATACACTTTTTTTGTGCTCCAGGAGAGACTGGCTCTGGGCCGAGCAGCCGTAATGCCAGCCTGGAGAGAGGAGACCGACAATCAGACACGTCAGACAGCGAGACCACAGACATAAGGAGAATTAATCAACAAACGGGAGGCAGAGATGGCAGACATGATCCCAATAGGTAACATTATTAGTTATACTTCTAAATTACTTCTCTGCAAAAGTAACAGCATTACTGAGGTTGTTGTAACGCCGTTGTAACAATTGGGAAAGTTATCATTTCCCATTACTGAGAAGATAACGCTCATACTGCTCACTACGTAATGTATGATGTCTGTTTTGTCATTAGATTTCGTCTGCACTTCGAGAAGGAGAGTAAAGAGGAGGTGGAGAAAAGGAAGAAGGCAGCGAGGGAGAACGAGCTGAAGTCTGTAACAGACAAAGACCTAGAGACGGATATTTGTGACATCTACCCAACAGAAAAAGGTCTGGTTTCACGTCTCAAAACAAATGGTTTTATTGATCCAAAAGTAATTTGATTGTATCAGAAAATCGCCTTCAAAATCATGATCAGCTATCTATTTTATGTTTTATATATAACCTTGATAGAAAAAAAAACCATGCAAATTGTCAATAATCACATAACTGTAAACTTGTCTCCTAAAGTGATTCAGAGTTTGACATTATTGTTCATTGTTCAGGTCTTACATTTCCTCGGCGGCCATCTTGGAACTACGAGATGACGAGGGAGAGTTTGCTCAGGAAAGAGGAGAAATCGTACAGGGAATATCTGGACGACCTGCAGTCCAGAAACCCACCTGGATCTCTGAGCCACTTTGAACACAACCTAGAGGTAAATTAAGCAATAACAGACATTTTTTGATTCCTCTATACAGTGGTTTCGCTAGAGATCATTTCAGCCCGTCATAATGAAGGACAGGGTCCAAAAAAATCCGTCATGAGCTATTTTTTTCCGTCATTTTATTTTCACGTTTGAAATACCCTATGCTATCAATTAAACAATTGTATAAACAAAAACAGGCTTTATAACGTGCTTTATTA
>JAPMNZ010935112.1:0-19194 GCA_029875035.1 Pomatoschistus microps | reverse complement strand
CTTTCATTCTTGTCATGTAAAGAAAAGTGCCCACAATCTGCATAAGGAAAGTAATAGTCTCTATAAAAAGGTGGGAAATGTATCAAAAAAGTTCTGTTGAAGATTAAAAAAAATCTAAACTCACAATAATTACTGCAAAAGCCCCATTCACAATTTCACAAAAGGCATGCAGGCATAATCTTTCAATCATACCTGTAAATTAAGAATTTCTGCCCTCTTAGGGTGATTATTATCATCATCAACATGAATCAACACAATTAGAAGCAAATTTGAAGAGCTGCACATTTTTTGTTGTTTGTATTTACAATTTCTTCACATATTTTCTTATCAATTCTGTTCAGCTCTCTATGAGAACTTACCCATGAGGCCACAGAAGCGAGGGAATGTTCTTGGGATACGAGTCTGTGGGTTGATCTCAATCAAGGCATTTTTCTCTGTGTGAATGTATACTTGTAGCAAGCCAGCCCTATTCAGGGGGCTGTCCATCAGCATCAACAAACACTGTAATAAAGAACAAACAAAAAAAAATTGACAAAATGTTTTGTTTCAGTGATTGCCTTTAGGGAGTGAGGAATTAAACTCAATGCACTGATCTATAAATCCTTCAGTCATTACTCATTAATGTAATCAGTAATCAAAGTTAGTTTGTTTGAGACAATACTAATACTGATATGGCGTATTATGCCAGATTAGAGGAATGTTTTTATTTATTGTCACTACTATAGGCAGTTGACAAACAATTAAAAACAAATGACAGAAGAATTTATAATACAAATGCATTTTTAGCATTACTACCATCTATCATTAATTAGGTAAATTCCTGAGGCAAACAATACCCCCTTTACCTGATGGGTGATATCAGGTCGTATATGCCCTGGATTCCTTCCACTTTTGACAATCATGTTTTTGTGTTGATCGCAGTTTAACAACTCGAAAGTTTTTCCAACCTGAAGAAAGAAACAACATTGAGTATTAATTGTGGCTGCAAAGAGAAGTTACATCGAATCTCATACACGTCTTTACCTTCACTGTCTCTAACGAAGCCCCTTCCAAAATGACCACAAGTCGCCTCTCCGCCATACGGTCATGGAGGCTGCGGAGATGTTTAGCTGGTTTTGGTTCATATTCATCTAAATGTTCGAGGCCACGCTTTTTACCAATAGACGCCATGCTGCACCACCGACTGCTTTGAGTGTTTGTGTCGCACATGAAACGTCACACACATAATCCAAATAATTACCATTTTATGTGTTTATTAGTGCCATAGTAAATAATTCAACTCAAAATCTAATAATTGGGTTTATACAGTCAAAAATAATAAGAAATAATAAGAGTACATGCGTTTAAGTCATCAAGTGGTCAAAAATAATCATTAGCTTTGCCTTTTACGTCATCAATGTGTGCCGGATGTTTCCAGGTTCATCGCATCGTGTAAAGAAAATTCACGTGCGACTTTCCTCCGTACGTGTACAATTAGAAGAAGGATTTACACTGTGTTTTCATTGGTAATTATCTTTACAATAATCTATATGTGTACATATGTTTTCAATTTTGAGTGTAACTTTGTAAAATAATGCCTTGGGAGCTTGACTTTCGTCGGTAGAAGCTGTCACCAGGCCGAAACACTGCACTGAGCACACTGCTGTTTGCTAATAACGTGGTTATAACGAATCTAGTAAAAAAATGTTTTGCATTCTATGTCAAGTAGTGCCCTGACTGTGAAACTTATAAATTACTTCTGTGTTGTTTGTCTTGGTGTCATCTAAGTTATGAAATTGACTATTTTCAAATGCAAGTTTATATTGGTTATATTGTTTTAATTTGAGTTTGTCTTTCTTTTCTTAGCTGTTTGAGTTGTAGGTTTGAACAATGGGTAGAAAACTTGACCCAACAAATAAAGTAAAGAGAGGCCCTGGAAAAAAGTCCAGAAAACAACGAGGGGCAGAAACTGAGCTTGCAAAGTTCTTAACTGAAGGTATATTACAATTACTTAAAATGCATGCTGTATTACTAGTGTTGCACTCTCTTAAAAATATCTACTTATGTACAGATGACAACGAACCAAAACGACTTTCAAGCAGAGGGAGGAAAAGGTATTAGTTATATTTGATTCATCTGTGTAATTTACCTGCACTGTTACATGTCTATTGTGTTTACTTGTATAGTAGCAATTCTATTAAGATTTGTTTTGTGTATGCCTTGAGCCAAAGCATATTCCCATTTTTTGACTTCCTGTTACTTATAATGAGAATGAAAATAATTCTGGTTCTGACAAAGTTTAATCTTTTTACTTTTTGCTTTGTCAGAGCTGCAAAAAGAATTCAAAGTAAAGAAACCGCTGTTCAGAAACCAACAAAGGGTAAACTCCTTACTGACACTGACTTGCATTGGTGTATATTCACTGATTATTCTATTTCTAAAACAGGTTTTACTGATGAAAATGATAAATGGCTAAAACCAGCAAAAAGAAAGCGAATAACAGAAGAACCAGAAAATGAGGATGACAGCGATGAACACTGGGAATTGGATGAAGATGATAAAGATGAAGTGCTGTTATCTCAAACAAAAGGCAAAAAGAAGAGCGTAGCAGTAAAAGAGGAGGAGGAGGAGAAGGAAGACGACGACGACGATGATGAGGAAATGGTGGATGACTATGGCGCAGATGAAGATGGCAGTGAAGAGGAAGAGGTACGATGACTTTTATTTTGTGCAAACAGCAGATTATGTTCAATGTTGACATGAGAAAGGCTCAGAATCTATACTTCATATTTCTCTCTAAAAATGATCCATTCTGAAAATTATTTTGCTTTTAGCTGCTTCCTATTGAACGAGCGGCTAAAAAGGAGAAAAAGTTGAAAAAATCTGCAAGTCCTGAAAGTGACGATGATGATGAGGAGGAGGAGGATGATGATGATGATGATGATGATGAAGAAGAAGAAAAGGCTGACTCTGATGCTGAAGACGAGGAAGATACGGTTCAAACAAATATTGATGAAATGGACATATTCAAGCTTCCCAAAACAGAAGAGACTGAGAAAGAAGGTAAAGCTAATTTTTGTCTGAGTGCTGTTGTGCATCAGTTTTGTGAGCTGTTGTGTGTCTGCTTTAGGCGTCCTGCCTTTAGACCTGAAGCTCATCTATCAGAGAATAAAGGACAACATTGAGGTCTTGTGTAACTTCTCAACTAAAAGAGAAGAAGGAAAAGATCGGTCTGATTACATCTCTCTTCTAAAGAAGGATCTTTGCACATACTATAGCTACAATAACTTCCTAATTGAGAAATTAATAGACCTTTTTCCTTTATCAGAGGTTAGTATTTGAGCATGGATACCCATACCCAAAGGCATTAAAGATCCTAATTTATCAACATTACTTTCCAGTTGGTTGAATTCCTTGAAGCAAATGAAATTCACAGACCTGTCACAATTCGAACTAATACATTGAAAACTAGACGACGAGACCTTGCCCAGGTAAAGACCTGTTTATAAAGGATGATTTTATATTGTTGTGCATCTGTGACACATTTATTTATGATCTTGCTCCAGGCCTTAATCAACAGAGGAGTAAACCTGGATCCTTTGGGTAAATGGTCTAAAGTTGGTTTGATCATCTACGATTCCTCTGTTCCTGTTGGTGAGTTCTGTGCTCTTTAATGTTCTGCATACACAAAACGGATCTTTCCGCATTTATTGTGATTAATTTTATGGTGTTTAATTCTCTTCTTTATAGGTGCCACCCCGGAGTATCTGGCTGGTCACTATATGCTGCAGGGAGCGTCCAGTTTACTGCCAGTCATGGCTCTTTCTCCACAGGAAGGAGAACATGTTTTGGACATGAGCTCAGCGCCTGGAGGCAAGACCACCTATATTGGTAAAAGATTTTAGCTTTTTTTTATGGTAGAATTGTTTATCTATTATTCAAAGTCTAAAAATATATGTTTGGCATATTTTGTTCCACAGCTCAACTCATGAGAAACACTGGCACTATTGTGGCTAATGATGTAAATGCAGATAGGCTAAAAAGCGTGGTGGGAAATATCCATCGTTTGGGCGTCACAAATACTGTTGTAAGCAACTACGATGGCCGGCATTTTCCAAAGGTAAACCAAGTTGTTATTAATTACATTTAATGACATTTATATAGTTTTAGAGCTGTCAGTCAGTTTACTATGGAATCTCTTGTCACCTCCGCCTAAACTTACTGCTACTGTAGTTGTTTTTATTTATGGTATCGTTATCTTTCAGGTAATGGGTGGGTTTGATAGAGTCTTGCTGGATGCCCCATGTTCCGGCACCGGAGTCATTGCAAAGGATCCGGCTGTAAAGACCAGTAAAGTGGGTTATTTCCTCAGGAGTATCTTAAACACTTTTACGTCATTGTTATAACTGTGACATGTCGTCTTCTGATAGGATGAGGCCGATATCCAGCGTTCAGCTCATTTACAGAAGGAACTGCTTCTGTCGGCCATAGACTCTGTCAATGCAGACTCTGCTACAGGAGGTTACTTGATCTACTGCACATGTTCAATAATGGTGGGTAAAATTAACAAAATCTTTGCTATCAATACAGAAAGTTTTTCTCATGGAATAATGATGGATTTTTGTTGCGTAGGTTGAAGAAAATGAATGGGTAGTGGACTACGCTTTGAAGAAAAGAAATGTAAAATTAGTTCCCACTGGTCTTGACTTTGGAAATGAGGGCTTCACACGGTAAATATCTCACAAGAGTAACGCCCTTCATTTAGACAGCCTCCACATGATTGATTATTTCTATTATATTTTCTTAGGTTCAAAGAGCGCAGGTTCCATCCAACACTACGCCTCACCCGAAGATTTTATCCACACTCTCACAACATGGATGGATTTTTTGTGGCTAAATTGAAGAAATTTTCGAACGTGATCCCTACTGTACCTCAAATTAAAGGTGAGTCTTAAGAAGTAGATTTATACAGATTTGTTCAAATAAATGGCAGTCACTAAATCACATATTTATTTAGAAGTCGAGAAATTAGAAGCTGATGACGCATCAGCTGCAACTTCTTCAGAGGAAAAACCTTCAGATCAACTGAAGGTAAAGACTTCTCCCGCCAAAGGAGCAACTTCACAGCCCCACACGAATGGAAAGACTGCCAAGAAACCAGCTGGAAAAAAAGACTTGCCCACAGGAGCAAAGAAAGCCAAGGGTCAAAAGATGGATGAAAAGACTTTATCGAAGGCCAAAGCGTCTATAGTGGCGACAGAGGAAAGTAATGTGTCAAAACCTGAAAAGAAAGAACGCAGCAAGTTTGAAAAGAAGCAGGGAAAAATGAGAAAAACACCCATGAAGGCCAAGCAGAGGATGGGCAAGAACAAATTCAAGAAGTTGAAAAAGATGTTGCAGAAAACTGAAGATCCATAGTGTCTATAAAAAATGTATCTTGATGGTGTCAATAGACTGGGCTGGTCAGGTTTAGCTTTGAGTAATAAGTATACTCAATTTGATTTGTCATGTTTATTTGATAATTGACATTTTCTACTTTTTCTTGAGTTTAAATGGCCTGATCGTACTGTAATCACATGGACATGTATTTTTGTATGTGTTATACAAAATAATAAAATACAATTGCGCTGCCATTGTGATAAATATTTGTTTTAGGCGGTGACCTATAAAGGCAGTAAGGCTTAAAGGTGTGCTGGATTTTTTTTCTAAATTTAGGCTTGTTCTTTAAAAAAGCTGAAACGAAACCATACACCTCATATTACTCCTACATGTTTAAAATAAAAACCTATTTGGTTCTGTTTCACTGAAACAGAATATAACGGGGTATTTGGGATGAAAACACACCACACATAAAGCTTGCAAGTAAAGGGTATTATAATAGATCCATGTAAATACCTCACTGTAAAGCTCTTTCGACTCTACTGTAGAGAAGTCTAGGCGGTATTACAACCTCACTGCAATATAAATGGCCGGCTATTTGTGATAGTTGATAGATTTCTGGGCAGAATGTACATCACATCAATCACAACTTCAAATTCATTCCTTTGAAATGAAACCTACCGTTTAATCTGCACTGTTACATGTGTATAGATAAGATGCGTGTTTCACACATAGACAGGAGGACGTTGAAGTTGTCTAAAAACCTGGCAACCCTAACCCTCCGTGCGCTGTTTACATTTTTCAAGATGGCGGCCGGGATGTACCTGGAGCATTATTTAGACAGTAAGATAATTTTGCAGATATTGTAGGAATCGAATATTTGTCTGAATAAACAATTAGCCTATGGTGTTGTTTTCCAGTCAGGGTTAGAGTATGTGATCTTGGAATTGTAAAAAAAATATTAACTACGCGGTTTCTTTGATTCTCCGTTTGAGGCGCAGACTAGGGTTCTAACAACGCTGAAAACGGAACCCCAAAACGTAACGCTAATATTTTTTAGAATCATCCCCCAGTATTCGGCAAATTTATTTTTTAAATTGCAAGGATGTCCTTTCAGCTATATTTTTACAGGGCGTTTGTTTAGGGTGAGCGATTTCGTGTGCGTGCTAAATCTTCAAGCTAACGTTATGCTAACTACTGTTCCTCTTCATTCTGCATTGTTTTTGTTTTTATATCAGTGAGATAACAAACGTTGTTTTGATAACTGCTTTGTTTAAGTAGCTTAGATTTTGCAACATATCACTCTATTGTGCTTGTTTTCTAGTCAACAACCATTTATTTATTTTCTTAGATACTTTACATCCATTCCTTACCTGTTTTAGAAAGATTGATATCTTACAAAATATGATACAACACTATCGGTGCAGTGCCATGCACTCTGCAATAAACTTAACTAACTCATTTGAAAATACAACACATCATCAATCTGCTCCAATTAGCTGCTGCTGTCAAATAATGTCTGAGGTGTTCAATAGATCCCGGGGGCATCACAATTTTCCCACTGACGGAGCTTAAAAATAAAAATATAGAGAGGATGGTCTGTTAGAGAAAGAACAGTTCATAGTTGGGTCCTCATCCTTTTGTCCACAACAATGTCCATGGAATCAAGGCCAACCACTTTACCAGCCTTTAAGTTGGTTTATTATTTTGTTATGTATCCTCCATGTGATAACCCCAGCCCAATAGTCCTAAAATATATTTTGTTTACAAGTAGTCATGGTGATTGCAAAGTTGTATGCTCTTTTTTGGCATGTTTTCTTGGAATTTCAATAGTTCTCATTCCATTACACCAAGTGATTTATTATCCTGTCAAATTATTATTATTATTTTTTCTTACAGGTATAGAAAACTTACCCTTTGAATTGCAGAGAAACTTCAATTTAATGAGAGATCTTGATCAACGCACAGAAGGTGAAACTGTTATCCGAACTTTCAATATATGTATTATGTACGAAACCTAATTTTTGTTTGTTTTACATTTTAGATCTAAAATCACAAATTGATTCATTGGCAAAAGAATACACCTCTAATGCCAGGACTCTTTCATCTGAACAAAAACTCTCCATTCTGCAACAAATTCAACAATCCTACAGTAAATGCAAAGAATTTGGAGATGACAAGGTGCAACTTGCAATGCAGACTTATGAGATGGTAATAATCTCCATTGTTTACAACAAACGGCGAAGTATCAGTATATGAGCCTATATTTGTCTGTATGTAATATATGGAATATATGATAACATAAGAGAAGCTTTATTTGTCCCACAGTAGGAATGTTCTTATGTTGCCGCGCATACAGGAAGTAAAATATTCAGATAAGTAGCTGTAAAGATTAGATTTTGTGTGTGTGTGTGTATATATATATATGTTTGTCGTTGCATCACATGGATGTTCATTCTTCCTTTGTTGACATCGCTTTTTTGCAGTTTTTAAGTATTTAGAAAAGCACTGTTTAACATAATACACTTTTCATTATCAATAGCCTTGATGAATAGATTAATGTTGTATAAATTGGCGTAGAGAAGCCCAAACATAAACATGTGCTATTTAGCCGGTGTTTATGTTCTGTTAAAGTTACTGTTTATTTCAGGTCGATAAACATATCCGGCGCCTGGACACTGACCTCGCTCGATTTGAGGCCGATTTAAAAGAGAAGCAGATCGAGAGCACAGATTATGATTCCACTTCAAGCAAAGGAAAAAAAGGTCTGTATGTTTTATGGATAGGAATTCTGTGTGTGCTGTGTACTTCTATAGGTTTTTGTGTTTGGTAAAAAGGTTTATTTGATGTGTTTTTTATGACTATATTTATAACTTGATTCTAGGCGATACAAGACAGAAAGAGAAGAAAACTGCCAAAACGAGGTCCAAAGTGAAGAGTTCAGATGAAGACAGCAGCCCAAAGAGTGCTCAGAAGAAAGTGAAGCTGCTCCAACCGTACGCACTCTCATTCAACATCATTCACTTTACCCTTTCTGAAATCAATTCAAGAGTATCAATAAGTTTCTTTTCAGGGGGGGAAGGATTGTTTTATAAACAGGAATATAAATACATAATTTAATGTTTCCAGTGCCTTAATCTGCATATTGAAGAAACAAACACAAAGGTTATTTTTTGACACTGTGCTCTAACAAATAGAGCTTGCCCTGGTGAATAAGCGTTGGGGTTATGGCTTTTATCAGAGATTGAATTTTTTTTTATATTTTAATGTTTTGGCTAATTTGATTCAGTACACAACAGATAATGAATCCCATTTTTTTTTTTGCATAGTGACAACATCAGTGGTTGCAGTAAGAAAAAAAGGAGCACTCAAAGCAAGATGAATATAATAAACAGCTGTAAATATTGAAAAATAAGTCGAATATTTATGCTTAAATATCTACTAAACTTCAACTGAAATTTAACTTGTAATGTAAATTAAATTGCATTAGAGAAGTTACTGATGATTTCTATTAATTTTAACATACTTAAACTTTCTTGAATTGTAATCATTCCTAATGCTTCACCTTTGTCAGTGGGGAGTTCAACAGCCCTTCCTCCAACTTTGGAAATGTTCACCCGTCTGACGTGCTGGACATGCCTGTGGATCCCAACGAGCCCACCTACTGCCTGTGCCACCAGGTTTCCTACGGGGAGATGATTGGCTGTGACAACACTGACGTGAGTGTAGTGTCCCTTTTTATGGGCTAAGACCATGTTCCCACTTCACTCCATAAGCACTGATCTGATTCAATTCAAATTAAACTGACTGAGGGTGCAATATCCACTTTCACCAGCAGGGGGTGGGGGTGGGTTGGGGATCGATGTTGGAAAGAATCCATAAAGCATGATCGAAGGCCGTAAACCATTTCCTCCCTAGAACAAATTATGGTTTATTTGTTTAATCAAATAAGGTTTAGAGCAGCAACTTTCACTCAATACAAAGACGCTTAAACCATGTTTTAATTTCATAAATTTATTTGTGTGGTCCAAAATCACAACAACAGTCGTCTTGAGGGGTTTCACATTACCGCCCCAAGTTCTAACAGCAGGCTAAGGACCAATAGTCTAAGTTTAACTCCACTGCTCTTGCTAGTTGAACATACTGTGTTTGTCATGTTTGACCCTGCTTTTTATTTGTTTATTTCCCATATTAGTCTTTAAGATAAGATTAGATAGACTTCATCGATCTCACACTGTAAAAATGTAAAATTAACTTTGATCTTGTACTAAAACAATCTGAACTTCAAGGGAACCAGGAAGCACTTGTTTGAGGTTCCTCCACAAAGGAAGTGACCTCTGCCCAAATGCAATCGAGAGGACTCTTGGTTTGCAAGGATTTTACAGGGGGCAGCTGTATCTGCATCATCATTTACACACAAGACTTTTTTTATGCAAGCAGTTTGCACCATGGTTAGCACTCCGTGTTCCTTGCTGTTTTCCAGCCAACTATTAGACAAACAAGTCAACATCTGATGATCAGGCTTTCTGTCCTTGTGCTCTGGAAACTACCGCTAGACTTAAATGTACATTTCTATAATACTTTGCAGTATGTATGACTTGCCACATTCACTATTTCTTTATATTTTTCCTCTAGTGCTCCATTGAGTGGTTCCATTTCGCATGTGTGGGTTTGACCACCAAACCAAGAGGCAAATGGTAACAATACTTAATTATGAATGGCTCAACTACCATCATTCATCATATTTGTTGATTTTGTGTTGTGGTTGTTGTGTTTGCAGGTATTGCCCTCGGTGTTCTCAAGATCGAAAGAGAAAGTGAACATGAAAATACTTGGATGTGCGGACACATTAGGAAACACATGAATATATTTCATGATTAATGGTTAGAATTGTTTTTTTTATTTCTCATTCCTTAATATTTGGTGCTTCATCTGGTTTACATGTTTTGCCTTGACCCTTAGTCATGTGCTTTGAAAGAACTAAGTGGTAGTTACATATTTATGATTTGTATAACCATAGTTAGTTGTTTTTTAAAATAATCTTTTGATGTTTTTTATATTTTGCTTTAGTTATTAATGAAACTACACTACAAATGCCCTCAATGAACTTTAAAACAATACTGTTGAATGTTTTCATACTTTTGTCAACCATTGCATTTGACATTTTAATATGGCTAGAAATGTAAGCTTATCATATATTTTTTGTAAGGCAATGAAATTACCAAGCACATTCACCATAGTATTAATGAATACCGTTACATTTTTTTTTATTTTGCTTTTGACTGAGTGCAACGTTGGACATAATTGACTGGAATTATCTTCTGTAGCTGACATTGGGACAAAGAGGTTGTGTGATTGTGTGGATCAATCAATTAAAATACAGCTACTACCTCAAGTAACTAATTATGTGTTTTTATTTGATTTAGTATGACTCAAGAAAATAACAAAAGATGCACATTTACATTGCGTCTCATCCAAAGACATGTTTTCATTCTTTCTACACAGCATAAGTGACACAACATGAGTTTTAATAGCGTTCTATACCAAGACAAAATCTCTCATAAACATGTGCCACATTGCCAATAGATATGATTGCTTAGACCTTCAGAAGATGACTCACTTCTGCATACTATTGTTATGACCAGCTCAGTTTGAACATATTTGCACAAGATCTTATATGATGGTCATATGACATTAGTGTGTTTACCAATTCCACAGGTTCTAGTTGTTAGAACAAATGGATAATAGCAGCTCATGGGAAATATTGACAATAAAATTGTGACTTCTGGTTCCAGCAAGAAGTGATAAAGTCACAACGGATTCAGTTACAACAGCTGTCAATGTATGGTGTGTTTAATGAGGATAGATAAATTGACTTTGTAAATAATTTGATACTATTTGCAAATAATATTCAATTAAATTCAACTTTATTACAGACTAGGTCATATATATTGACGGATTCCGTTTTTAAGAACCTTTCTGAGTTTAGTGAAGTGGAGGAAAGAGTTAGAATTATTTTATAAATTATTTTATATTTTTATAAAACTTGACAGATGTTTACAGATGAGGTCTGAGATCATGCCCCTTTTTAAAATTTTATTTTCTTTAATTATATCGCTTTGTCTTTCTGAGTAAATATTTTGTAAGGTACCTGTTTTGTTCTCTTCATCCGGGAATGGGAATGGCTGGTTAAGTTTAGGCATGGTGTGCTATAGATTTAGAATTTAACCATAGGCTGTAAACAACAATATGAATATTTCCCCATAGACTGTAAAAATATTTTTTTGCAACCATGATAAATACGAGCAAAAAGCATAATAGATCCATTCCATACCAATAGATCCATAATCCATAAAGTACATGGATCTATTATAATAAAAAAACACGTTTTTTAAAAATCATTATTCTTTTTTTTAATTGAACTTTATTGAACATTTACACACATTAAGGCACAACACAGTTCACATCATGAAAACGGTTCACATCTTGTCATAATCCATAAAGCAGTGCAAAATGAAGGCAAGAAGAATACATTATAAATAGAAGTAAAAACCAAAAAAAGATAAACAAAAAATAACGCTTTATGATTGTACATCAAATTGAATATAATAGCAATAAAATAAATAATTTTAAAAAAGATGCAGAAAAGAGTCGCCCGTGTATGACGTCACTGTTGTTTTGGCGCGAGGTAGAGGGAGATTTGAAAAGCTCGGGCTCGGGGCCGTTTGAACCGTGGGACAGGGACAGGGACAGAAGCAGGGACTGAGCCGGACCAGGCATAGAGCAGCAACACCCGCAGGTTGAGGCTGTTGGGACTTTCACATACAACAAGTAAGCGTATTACAGTTAATTTACAGATGCCCTGACGTATCTAACGTCTTATTCGGGATAAGCTAACTATTTGTCGGGTAAATGCTAACCAGGCTAGCCCGTTAAAGTTAACCATTCACATCCTCTCGGTGAGTCTGAGCTGCTAAAAGGGATTTGGACTGATGAGCAAATGTATTCACGTCTCGTAAATATGTGTGTCGGTGTATCGTTTACTCTTAGTAAGCTAGTTAGGTATTATGGTTTCAATGTGCCTAATGCATTGCGGTTTCAAACTGGTCTAATAACAGCCATGTAACCAGTTAGCTAGTTTTTGCTGCTCTTAAAACGGTTTCTAGTTTTCACATGCATTTAATTCTCTTTTGCTCTGTTATATCTTTAGATCAGCTTGTTCAGTGAAAACGAATACCAGTCCTCATGTGTTTATGAAACGAAAGGAACCAAAATATTGGACCTCCATGGAAGTAGAATTCACGTCCTGGTTTGTTTTGCTTTCAGCCATGTCTTGGGACTTTATTGTGCCGGTGTGCATCGGCGATTTGGTGAAAACTGGTGGAATCAATCAGTATGTAGTACAAGATGTAGCTTCCCCTAAACAAATCCCACAATGTCTCAGCAGTAAGTAAACAATTTATAAAAACTCTGACTTTTGAGCAATATCCGTGATACGCATCTGGTTGCTTTTTTAAGGATTCAAGGCAGAACTGCGAAGCAAAGGGCCCATGTGCATTTTGCAACACTTTGACACGGGATACAGCTTGCTACAGTAAGTTCTTGTCCAACTTGTATGTGTTTACTATCATGGATATGGAGCCTGGATTTCAACTCCATTACTATTCTGAGGCTGAGCTGCTTTTGAATTTGCTCTGCAATTTTTTTGTATTATGATTACGCTCATGAATACAATAATCTGTTCAGTGTAATAAATCATATAGGACAAAACAATCTTGCTATACTATTGACTACCATAATGAGTTTATTTGTTTGCCACACTGCAGATTTTACTTGTTTATAACTCTTAAACCAACAGATTAATTTAGATATAATTTAACCCATTGTTTCCCCAGACACAGCAAATCAGTTGAACTTGGCGTAAAAGAGGATGCATTAGAATTGCTCATTCAAGGTATACTCTCATAATCACCGCCACAAATGTGTTGTTTTGTTAATGGTGTCCCTCCTTTAGTTGTTGCGGGCCTGGCTACTTCGCTGCCTGCTCTCCTGATGTCAACCTCCACACCAGCTGTAGAACGCAAAGAAAACCTGAATGCAGTTAAAATGAGTGTCTACTTGCTCTGTAAACTCTCAGAGATGCTCGAGAGTGACTCATACAGACAAAGTATTATAACTGCACCAGGAAAGGTATTGACTGATACTTTTTTTCTCCTTGGTGGAAATTTATCAGATCAAACTACAAGAGCACCTCATTTTCGGTCCAGTGGGTGATCTTGACAGTGTAGCGTTTGCGTAATATTACTGCATTGTCTGACCACCCATCTACAGTTAATCTGACCGCTATCTGGTCTGATGGGTGTATGTATGTGCATGCTTTGTCTGTTGTGTTCAGTGATTGGATAGATCATTAGAAAATTATCATTTTAAAAATTATTCTACTTTTTGCCTTTTCATTTTCAGGCATTTAGGTCTCTGTCATTAGATTGAAGTTGTTTTTTTCCACAGGGAGGGAAAAAGGGGAAGGCAGGTGAGGGAATGCACCAGTGGGACAGTGAGAGGGAGGCTGTTCTACAGTCCCTGGTTCAGCTCTTCCAGCTGGACATTCGTTCTTTGTGGAACCTCTCTCTGGTGGAGGAAGAGTTTATTAGGTACGTAGAAATGCGCATGCAGGAGTGCCTCCTATTTGTTTTCATATTTCAGTGCCGGTATTAAATGCAAATTCATCTGAGCTCTCAAAGGGGTGATTTATTGTTGGTTTTTTGACTGCTTCAATGTTTCTGTAGTTTTAGGAACATTTTCAAATGAATTTAAAACTTGTGATTTTTAGCAATAGATGTTAACAACCAAAGTGAAAAATATGTTCCTGTATTTGGATATGTTGATATTGATCAACTAAATTCAAACAATATTTAGATCATTAACTAATTTTGAAGCTTACTTTTTAAAGTACTTCGAATCTCAAAGATGTCAATCTTGATTTAACCCCAATTAAAATGGCATTATTTATTTTTTAGCTGTGTCACTTGCTGCTGCTACAAATTGCTTGAGAACCCAACCATCAGTCATGTTAAAAGCAAACCCACGAGAGACGGCATCATCCACCTCCTGGGAGTTATGATTAAGAAATACAACCATCTTCTTGGTGAGGCATGGCCTTGAATGACACTTTCTGAAATGCTGCCTAAAGTGAGTTATTGTATTGAGTCAGTTGTTGTATTTGTGGTGGTCTTCTACAGGTGCGAGTGTGAAGGTGATTCAGTTGCTCCAGCACTTTGAGCAGCTGTCCTCTGTATTTGCTCAAGCAGTGTCTGTTTGGAGCAATGAGTATGGTGTCCGAGCAATTATAGGAGAAGTCATAAGGTCTGTTTATTTTAAGTTTTCACTATGCATCCTAGTTTTAAATGTATAACTAACAAAAATTTTTTTCCCTTTATTTAATTTTTGTCATCGTCAGGGAGATTGGTTTGAAGTCAAGTGAGGAGCTTGCCAGAGAGGGTTCAGGGGTTAAAGCCTTTGCTGCATTTCTTTCTGAACTTGGATCCCTTGTCCCTGAACTGTTGATTCCCTTCATCAGTGTGTTAATTACCCACCTGGAAGGAGAGGTAAATCAATAAAAAGATATACAATTATGTACAAAAATATATATTAACTTGTTTAAAGCAGGTAATGTATTTAATGAAATATCTATTAAATTCTCGCTTCACACTTTTATCAGTTTCACCAAATGTACACGTTTATGCAATCCAAGTTTTTGCTTTGTTCAGTCAAATTACTCTGTCAGTATTTTCCCTGTGATGAGACCAAGGCGAATATGAGCTCACCAAACAGGAGCTGAGATCTTCTGGCTCTGACCGACAGGTAATCTTGGCTGAGCAGAGGAGTCTTTCGGCTCTGCTGTAAGGGCCTGTCTACAGAAAAGAGGCTCGAGACTCAAGGTTATTCCTCTAAAGTTTAGGGGAATAATGGGTCAAGGCCCAACAGTGTGTGGTCGGTCGGGATTTCAGAGGCCAGAAGTGTCTCTGCTCTGTTCATTGTTTGGTTTGTAATGAGTACTGTCTTTGGTAATCTGAGGGATGTTATTTTGAGAACAGTAGTGCAGTACTATGTAAAACTATAGTCAGAACTCGAGTCTCAGATTGAGATTCATTTTAAATACTTTTTATTTTGAAGTCCTACTTTTATGGAAACTCAAATGAAGTTTTGTTATCCAGGTGTCTTTGGTTGCCATATTTCAACATTTAAAACCTTAAGCACATGGGTAGTAATAATCTCTCAATTAAATAGTCACATATATATGAGAATGTTTAGATGGGCATAGATTTCTCCAGTTAATCATCTGTCCTCTTTTTAGAGCCACACGATGCGTACCGCTGTCTGTGAGGTGCTGGGGGACATCTTAGTTCGTGTTCTATGTGGAGATGGACTCGATGAAGCGGGAAAAGCTGACCGCGATCGCTTCTTTGACACGCTGCAGGAACATCTACACGACACAAACTCCCACGTCAGGGCCAGGGTCATCCAAGTGTTCGCTCGAATCGTGAACAGCAAAGTATGTCCCCATTGTTGGATTAGTCTTGAATCATACTGTATTTAGAAAGAATAGATTTTCCTAAAATATGTTTGAGTACCAATACTCTTTTGCAGCATGTGGAGTATTTAGTGTAACGCCTCCTATTGACTCTAAATCTCTTAATTTTTGGATTGATTAGATAAGAGGTTTGTAGCTTCAATAGGTTCTGCATCTCATCTTGATTGCAAGACTATTACCGGTTCTTCATAGATGTATTTTTGCTTTTAGGCACTGCCCTTGTGCCGTTACAGTGAGGTGATGAAGCTCACAGTGGGGAGACTCATGGACAAGTCAATAAATGTGGTTAAGAGTGCCATCCAGCTCCTGGCAGCATTCATAGCACACAATCCATACAGCTGCAAGGTAAATAAATACAACGCACCAAAGATGAACAGGTTGTAATTTTTCAATTCAATATTGTTTTTCAGTTGAGCAGTGAAGATCTGAAAAAACCCCTGGAGAAGGAGAAGTCCAAACTCAAAGAGATGAAGGAGAAGCTCATTGGAAAAGTCCCAGGTAGATATACTGTATAAAGGGTCATTTTCTAAAATTATTATCCAGTAGATATTTGCTTCAAAGTTTCAAAAAGAATAACGCTCCAAAAGGCCCTTAAAGAGGTGTAAATAAGGACCTAATATTTAGTCTATGGAAAGGACTCAATTAAAAAAACACTGTACATTCCCAAAATGTGTTCTTTGGAACACACTAAATGGTTTCCATTGGCACCTGAGCTGGCAAACATATCAAAGGCGATTTTGGCTAGTCTGCATTGCCGCAAATATTACAAATTAGAAATGTTTGACAACTTTACGATGACCTTGTCTTATTTACAAAATATAGTTTTATGAAGTTTTTTTCCTCGCCCCTGTGATGAGACCAAGGCAAATATGAGCTCGCTGAACAGGAGCTGAGATCTTCTGGCTCTGACCGACAGGTAATCTTGGCTGAGCAGAGGAGTCTTTCTGCTCAGCTGTAAGGGCCTGTCTACAGAGAAGAGGCTTGAGACTCGAGATTGTTCCTCTAAAGTTCAGGGGAATAATGGGTCAAGGCCCAACAGAGCGTGTGGTCGGTCTGGATTTCAGAGGCCAGAAGTGTCTCTGCTCTGTTCAACGTTTGGTTTGTAATGAGTACTGTCTTTGGTAATCTGAGGGATATGAACAATGATAAATTGACAGCTCAACAGTCAAGACCTGTTCATGGATTAATTAACTAAAACAGGATTACTGGAAGGTAGTTGTTTATGTGCTAAAGTTCTTTTAGTAAATTATTTTTTCTGTTCAGCCTTAATTAGGTTATAAGATTTCAGTTTTTTCTCATCTATCAAAAAATTGGTACCAAAATTCAAATGTTAAAATCGAATCAGTACAGGACAAAAAAGCCTAAATAAAATAAAGACCAAATCTTCATTATTGCTTGTATTGTAATTGGAACACACTGATGTTGATAGATTTTTTTTTTTCCCCCATAACTGTAATTTGCATGTGTGCTTGTGTTTTGGCAGTGGCTGTGATAAAGGCATCTGAGCTGTGGACCGCCATGGAGCCGGAGCTGCTGGAGACTGTCAAAGCTGAGCTCGAGCCCAGAGCTGACGGTGAAGGAGAGAAGGAAGAGGAAGGGGATGAGGAAGAGGCTGACAGGACTACCGGGGTGAAGATTGCTCAGTGCCTTCGTGACAATAAATACAGGTATGAATGTTTTGCACCTTTTCTCCCCATAAATTTCAACTCAAAAATCCAATTCTCGTTTAATTTATACAGGGTCAGTTATAGTTGTTTTATTTACCTTCTGAAATAATTGGAGTACGAACAGAGTACGATTTTAACATAATGGTGGACAATAGGAATGAATGTAAATGAGTGAATGGATGTTGTTGGTTGGAGGCTTTGATGCGCATGATGTCATCACCGTGCATGGAGTGATTGGAACAATATCTGAACTCGGAACAATTTAAAGTGCTTTGGGAGACATAGACATAGATAAACCTTACTTACTTACATGGCTGTTTAACCTGGCCCTAACATTTGATTCAATTTATGCTTCCGTTCCATGAATAGACAATATCTTTATAAATACAGGTTTTATCTTTGGCTTCATGGAGATTTTGTTTTATTTTTATTGTGACATCAAAGTGTTGCGTTTGTGTAAGCTCTCAGCTGTACAGCGATTAGTCAAAACAAAGGTTTCTCATCCATCATCTGTGCTCCTTAGCAGGTTTTATGACGTTTCATCCTTATTCCAAAGAACTTTCTTTTTCAAGGGAATGAAAGCTCAGGCCGCGATTTGGAGATTTAATGAAGTGAAGAGGAGTGCACTGACCATTGTATTGGAGAAACATGACAAACTCTACCAAAATGACTTTACCAACATTGTAGAGAAAATTCTAGTGAGCCACAAACATCTCCCTTTCTCAAGACCACCAACCACACCGTGTACAACACAGGTTAAAATTTTGGCTCGAGACAAAAATTGGCTTCTTTCTCCCCCCCGCAAACCATTTTTGTGAAGAAACACAAACCATCCCTAAATAGAGGAGGCGGTTTAAGATTTGTTTTGCCTCGCATCTACGACGACATCCTAAAAACGACGCCCTAACAATAGATAAGGTCAGTGACATGCTAATGAGTTAGGAGTGGCAGACCTGCACCCCACTCGAGCAATCGCAGCAGACAATAGGTCAGTGACATGCTTATGAGGTAGGATCGTTAGCCCTAGCAGGGTCGTTAGACCTGTTCCCTACCACATCTTAACAGGCCTTAGATATGTTAATTTTAGGGAGGAGCAGGGCAGAATTAGCAGGGAGGGAGCCGCTTCTCTCTTTTAATAATTTCAATGTATTTTATTGTCATTTTTTATTATGTTTTTATCTTTTAACTCTATCCTATGTTTGTATGATTGCGAGCAAGGGTAACCTTGCCTGCAAGCTGAATTCTCGCGGTATTTGTGAGTTCACAAACACTCGAGAATACATCTTGCCCCGCTCCCGCCAACCCTTTTCGAGTAGAACATCTAGGTGTGCAAGCCAATCACGCGCCAGTCTGGGGGTTTTGGGCGGGATATACGGGTTTGGCGAAAGCAAGAAGTGCCGGACTGAAGCAAAACAAACATGGCTACGCAGGAGGACGGACGCGTAGCTGAGGCTATCAAGTCAGTTTGAGCAGAATCTCCAATTTCTTTTTTGAAAGATGAACAGCGAGAGGCGCTTATGAGAGGCCTAATGTTACCAGGAAGTCAAACCTTGGTAGGCGGGCACACAGCGTCACTTC
>JAPMNZ010935055.1:0-11286 GCA_029875035.1 Pomatoschistus microps | reverse complement strand
ACTGTCTGCGCAGTTCTCACTTTGGCCACTAGAGGGGTGTATGAGACCAATAATCTGAATGTAGTGTTCGTGATCCGTTTTTTTCCGTGTATTTATTATTAATACAGGTGACTTAAAATACAAACGAAGTTAAACACACAAAGTGAGACAAACAAAAAATAAAAACAATGCAAAACGCATGTCAATACAAAACAATTAAAACGTGACAAACGCTTATTTGTGGAAATTTATTGTAATGTTAAAATGACAATATCGTGGTTGGTCATTGGTTTATTTATGTACAGGAGAGGATAAATCAAGTACATAGACAAACTTTTTAGTTTGAGTATTTAGACTTCTTTATGTCCAAGAGGAAAAGAGGCCAATATACAAAACAAGCAGAGAACAAAACTGAAAAAACACTTGCAGTTCTACAGCCCAGGTGGGTCATCCTTCTGAAGAATTATTCAAACTCAGTCCAAGGTAATCAGGAAAATTAACAATATCGCCACCAAACAAACCAGTGCAACATTAACATAACATTAAAAAGACTACTGGCCACTGATACTTTGAAAAGCATGTCCATCTTTGCTGTTGTGAACTATCTATATTCCAACGACATCCTTTCTATTGTATTGAATGACATGCCAGCTGCCATAAGTAAAGGCCAACTTGTTTTTTTATTGACAATGAGATTTACTCAAGTTAAATTAGGGAAAAATCAACTCAACTCTAAATTATATTATGACCTAGAATAATTTTCCAAATTTAAACAAAACAATAAATAGAACAAAGAATAATCAAAAAGATGTATCTTTGCATGGGTGAGTGGACAACACACGTCCTCACAATTTATTCGCAGATTGGTCACAATGAAAAGCAACAAATACAGGAGATACTGAAGTTTTAAGTGAACATGGAACAGAAATTTTCATGTACAAATGTGTCACTGTACAGTGGGATAACAGGTTTGTCGTCTGCGATTCATGCTCTGAAGGTGCTTCTGCAGCAGACGGATGTCTGCTCAAACTATGAGGAGCTGTGCTCACATGCAAACATACATGACCATTCACTCAGACTGTGGCTTCCTCTTCTGTATCACGAGGAAAAAACAAAACCTAAAACAACTCTGCCCACAACAGTCCATCCTTCCCACAATCTGGGAATAATTTACCTCCATAAAATGCTTCTTTATAAAAGAAAATATATATTTATATAACTGTACACTGTATTTATACAGCATAAGACTGGGCACGGATCAAAGAGAAATCTCCAGATTGAGACTCTGGCTCTAGCACCGTCTCCTTCAAACTCGTGCGTGGCTCCAGCCTGAGTTTAGTGCTGCTGTGATCCGCCTGCGGTCAGTTCAGTTCAAGCTCAGGGCAGTATCAGCCGGAGTCCGACTCACTGGTATCTGAGGACGAGGATGAGGAGGAAGAGGAAGTGTCTGAGGATGAAGAGGAGGCGCTGAGACGAGAGGGCTGTGTGTGAGACTCTGTGGCTGGTTTGTCCGCTGCAGAAACAACATTTATAACGTTAAACATATTTAGCAGATTTCAGTTTTAATGCTAAACACCAGTAGCTGGAGCTTCACTCACGTTTGGTTTTGACCGGCTTCTTCCCAGAATTCAGTTGTCCGCTGACGTCCATAAGCCGTCGCTCAAGCTCCAGCTGCTTCTCCAGAACCAGCTCCTCTCGACTTTTGCCCGCGCTGTTTTTACTCGCTGCACAGAAAATAATTGTTGCTTTTAGTTTGGCACCACAGCATTATCATTAACTTACAACCAGGGATACTAATACATCTATATCTGCTCCAAATACAGTGTGACTAGGTTTGACGCACCGTAAGGCTTCCGTGGCTTCTTCCTCAGACAGGTCATGACGTAGCGCTCCAGCTCCCGCAGCGTGGACGGTTTCAGCGTCTCAAAGTCTATCTCTATTTCCTCTGGATTCGTGTCGCGGAGTGACGGCTCTCGTGACTGAATGATGTAAACGACACGACCGAGTTTCTCTCCTGGGAGTTTGTTGATGTCCAGACTGAGCTGCCGCTTCTCGTCGTAGGACATGGGAGCCGTGTCCTCCTCCTCGTCAGAGTCGTAGTGACCGATGAACGGCTCATGGGCAGAGGGCGGCACATTGAAAACCATCGGCGCAGTTTTTTTGGACCTGAGGAAGAATGTCAACAGGTTATTTACTGAAAGATCCCATGTCTTTTGATTCTTATATTCATTATGGATCATTTCTTTTCCCACTCTAAGCTAAATTCACAACTTTTCTGTCATAACTTTATGTTTGGTGGATTTGCATGAGAATAGCTTGTGTCAATCCACCCGTTCCCAAAGTATCATCATCATTGAGTTTTTGGAGTAAACTCACTTGTTCTTGCTGGTCTTCTTTGCAGACTTCTTTCCAGACGCAGTGGAATTCAGGCCTTTGCCACTTTTGCTCTTTGGGGTTTTGGAAAGTTTTGGTGCCTTCGCTGGTTTGATGGTCACCATCTCCTCCTCCTGTCTGCGGTGTTTCTCCTTATCGCCCTTTTTCTTCTTCTTTTTTTCCTTTTTCTCTTTCTTTTTCTTAGGCTTAATGATGGGGCCTTGGGAGAGCGCTGTGAGCTGCTCGTGCACGGCTTTCAGCTGAAACAGCAACAGTGCAGATTAGAGGGAGGGACACTGCACTTTTACTGTATTTAGCCAGATTTAAGGATATAAGTAAACCAAGATTTCAGTTTAATTTATAACATGTGGAAAACCTTTATTTGACCAAGATTAAATCAAGACTCATCAATACAAAATATTATCTTGATAGCTATAATGCACCACGTTATTTCAGGCTTGTTTTTATTATTTGTTTCTTAAGTACCATATTTTAGTTTACCATGGAAAAAACTACAACTTGAGAATAATAACTAAATGTCCTTGCTGTGGTGGATCCGCACCTGTTCCTGCAGCTCTGCCAGTCTGTTTGCTCGTTCCTCCTCGGAGTCTGAAGACGGGCTGCTGTCGCTCTCCTCACTCTCGCTGCTCATCTCACTCTCCGACGATGAAGACGAGGACGACGACGACGAAGAGGAGCTCTGAAGAGTCGGGGGGCCATCGGGCATTTTTGCAAAACAAAACTCAAACACATCCTGTTGGGAAAAATAACAGCATTAGAATGAAACACTTTTGTTAATCAGCGGATTAGTATTTATTAATTAAAATGTTTTTGATGACTGCAAGAGTGATCGAGTGAAATACCTGCAGTTTTCGGGCCATGGAGACAACATCGTGGTCTGGAGGGTTGTACTTATAACAGTTTGAAAACATGAGTCGGACGTCAGCAGAGAATTGCTGTGCCTCTCTGTACTCTCGACCGTCCATTTTCCTCTAAAACACAAAAAGCAAAGAAACTTGTTAAAAAGAAATCATTGAAACCATCCAGATCAAGCTTCATTTGAAGGGCCTTGACTTCTTCATGCGTTTCAGGTCACTGCTTACGTGGGCCCCTGCCAGCGGGTTTCGGCACATCAGGTGCTGAACGTGGGGACCTAAACTACATACACAAGTCTACTTTTTGAAATTGTGGCCTTTTGCAGAAATTACTAGTTTATTCCAATTATATAGTGCATTCTTTATGTACAGGTGGGATTCTTGTCATGTCTTATTTTTTATAATTCAGCTCAACCTTAACCCTTTCCACAATGATTGTAATTCAAACATGCATCATGCATGGTTCTGTTTAGAAGATTACAGTATGCACACTTATTTGTTCCTTTCACTAGAGTCCCGCTTAATACCTTGATGGTGCTGAGGTCCATCGGTTGTTTGATGATTTCGTGGTAATCGTGGAGTCCGAGTTGTGCCGCGTCCACTGGCTTGTAGAAGGGCCATGCGTACGCTGCATGCTTCTTGGACAGTAGCTCCTTCAACACGCCGCTGCAGTAACGGAGCTGGGGGCCAAGTTTACTGCGACGTACGGGAGCAGCGATCATTGAATCTGGCAAGTCTTTCTTTGGGGGTTTTATGGGTCGCCCACTGACTCCCCTCCGCCCTCCAGAAGCCCCCTTGGTTCCCATCATTACCCCAGCGTGGGTCATCGTCATTCCCATCCCCATCCCCATGCTGAGAGCGGTGGCAGGGTCCATGCTCATGCCCAGAGAGGCGAGGGTGTGTGGGGATTCGTGTCCAGAGAGTCCCAGTCCCATGGCACTGACACCCAGCGAGCTCATGAGTGGCATTGAGACTGTAGTCGGAGTGGTCGTGTCGGCTTTCCGCTTCACGCCCTTTTTCTGGGAAAAAACGGGTAATACAAATGTCAACATTGAACATTACATTTTTGAATATTCACATGAACTCTCAAGAACTTTGTGAAGATACCTTTGTTGTGGGCTGTGTGGGGGGAAGACCTGTGATTGTAGGAGCACTCTGTTCAGGAAGAATTTTAGTGAGGAGGGTCTGGGGGGGAGTGGAGAGGACAGAGTCAGGGGTCTCCGGGGTGGGAGGAGAGTAAGCTGACTGGGACACAGCGGGGACTTGATGAGCAGTAGTTATTCCTCCTGGCACTAAAAAAAAGACAATATTAGGAACAATATGCTACGGCTATACAAAAAAATGAATACAATGCTTGTTATCGATGAAGCATGTAAACATTTTATCTATATGCGCCAAGTTTTATGATGGAGTTGAGACATGTTCGGTTCTGTTAATTATTTGTTTGTATCTGTAGAGAAGCAACAGTCTGCCCACCTGCTGAGCCCCGTCCTTTTCTGCCACCTTTGCTTTGTTTGTTTCTGGGAGTGGGAGGGGCCAGCTCTTGTTCCTCTTGAGGCATCTTTGCCACTTGTTGCAAAAACGCCTTTTCCAGAGACTGTGCCATGAGCACAATATCGTCTGTCGTCTGGGGAGCAACAAATAAATTTACAATTGTTCCATTTTAAGACTTCGAGGTTTGACTTTTATTAATTACCTTGTTATAAATGTAGCAATTGGTAAACATTGTATTGAAATCTTGCATACATTCACTTGCACTGCGGTAGTAATTATTTTCCAGTCTTCTCTTTATGGTACCCATGTCCATTGGAGTCTTAATTATTTTATGATAGTCCTGAAAAATATGCGTGTTTAAATATCAATATTCGTGTCTGCTACTGTAACATGTTAAGCAGTACAATTAGCATACATAAGAAATGCTACTCGTCAAAGATACTGTATTACTCACAGGTAGGCCGAGCTTGACAGCATCAACCGGTTCATGGAAGGGCCAAGCAAAGTGGTGTCTCCAGAGCGACTTCAGAAGCACTTTGTGTAGAAACTGGAGCTGATTTGTCATCTTTCCCTGTCGATTTGGGTCTTTGATTGGGGGCTGGGGGGGTCCAGATGGGGTCATCTGGTTGAGAGCAGGCAGCCCGGGACTCTCAAAGCCCTCGTAAAGCAGGGAGGGCTTCCTGATTCGCTTCCCAGCTGTGCCGGAACTCTGCTCCATCGTTGTAACTCCCATTATGCCAACCTCAACCCCGAGGAGGGAGCTGGTGAGAGCACAGCACAATGACCAATGAACTCAAACCACAGTTGGTCCATGTGAAATGTGCAACCTGCATCTCTGCTACAAGATCACCCTAATTTGGGACATTACCCACCAGGTGATTTATTTTTACATGCGGAGGAAAGCAAGAGCTCAGCTGCACTACACTGAGCAAGCTGCACCGGCAGACTCCGCCCCCACTTCCCACTAAGCTGACTGCTAAAAGACTGTGGGAGGAGCTAAGGCAACATGCTGATATCTAGTATTTTCCGTCAATAACAAATCAATAACAATAATTATTTATTTGTTGCCATACCCACGTTGGCATGTGTACGTCTAAACTACACACGTGTGCTCTTAAACATAACTTTATTTCCATGTGTGTTAACGGTTTAAATTTAGCAACATTCTAAGGTAAATTACATTTGGCATTCCAATGATAGAGAATAATACAACTGTGGGAAACATATTTAACAGTCTGTGCACTTTATTATTAGACTTGAAGTTTTACATAACATACATTTAATTACTTGTTTACAATTGTCAAGATTTTGTTTTTGTTATTTTATAAAACACAAGGAAAGTTCATAGCTCTAGCTACAACTACTTCCTAGGGCATCGTAACCTGGCAACCAACACACAACACATGTGCAGGTGTTAACGGGTGCCTTCAGAATAAACAAATTTACAAAAACAAAATAAACTAACAGGAATCAGTGGTGTGCTGGTCTGTGGGAGTGTGTGGCGTATACAACTGCTCATTTGCATCATTCGGCTACAGCAACAAACCTATAGAACAACAGTGATGCAGAACCCGTTTAACGATACCAAACAATTAATGCTATAAATGGCTAAATAGTAGTCAAACTGATGGGAAGCATTTTAATGAAATTAAGCCACAGACGGCTATGCCACCAACGGCACATCAGACCAGGTTGCGTGTGAGCCTGAATGCTATTAGCGCTAAAGCTAATACCGCTAGCATAAACAACCCAGCAGTAGCGGGAGAGAGCGGCCAGCGGCGGGGCGCTGTGAAGATGGCGCCGGTGGAGACCGAAAACACTGAACTCAATCAGCCTACGACCGAAACGCATCCACTCAGACCTGCACTCACGTAACTGACCACTTACTCCCACTGAATAAACCATTTTACTTCAGTTTAGAGTCCAATAGACGGCGTAACAACAATAACAACTCCCAAATATTCAAATATCAACGAAAATGTCCGTAATATCCTCTGCGATTTAAAGTCCGTAGTCATGTTTACCGATATATACCTGTCGTGGAGCGAGTTTAGAGCCATATCCATCGGGATGGATCCGGATTGAGTGAAATCTAGATTTAGCCCGGAACCAGTGTCAGTTCGCCAGTTTCTTCCGCTCCCGCAGCGCGGTCTCCCTCGATCTGTTCGGTGAAATGGCGAATTTGAGGCTACACCCGCGACTTTATAGACCAACGTATCGTGCTATTGGCTAGAGCCTCGTGGCCTGAACACGCCCTCTGAACCGCTATTGGTTGTCTCCTGCGTCACTCAATAGGGCCGCGGCCCAAAAGTTACGCGCTTCCTTTGTAGCCTTTTGAACCAACCTATTTGCGAAACCCGACTGTCCATCAACGAAAATATTCAACGCGATTGGCCAGGCTGTTGCAGTGCTGCCTAAACGCGGCTTTCCACTGGCTTTGGCAGATAATCTTCCGCAAAATGCATGTACAGCGAACACTCCCTTCTCTTTTGCACATTACATTACGTCAACGTGTGCAGAATAACCACGCGCATTGGTTCCAACAGCTCTAACGCGGGCTACTGTGGAAAATACAATGAAGCCCATTGGTCCCTCGACCTGATCACGCGTATTCCACAAGAACCAAAGGCTGATCTACACGAGCGCACAAAATGCCCGCATACATGTAGCAGGGAAAGCGCCACAGTCGCCATCTTTGAGCCGATCAAAAACCTTATTTAGACGACTTTTAACACTTCACCAACGCTCAAAACACTACTAAAACCAGAGTGCAACGACATGCCCCCTCGACACGTTAAATATAAAATACAAAAGTGGCGCAATAAAAACCTACACGATTAACGAAGGCACATGAGCAGCTGTTGAGCCATATCCGCCATGTTAGATGGGTCACACGAATGACACAGCAATATTGGTCAGTGGACAAGCACCTTTAACTAACTTACCGAAGATACTTAATGTGACTAAACGCAAAGGAACAACAAAATAGAATCACAGTAGTAGAGACTTGATTTGTAATCTGCCCCCCTCAATTTAGACCAACCTAAAACCAAAAATGTCAGCGCGTCCAAACACTTACAGACGATTCCAAACATGAGACAATTTCCTAGTTCAAGAACCACACAAAATGGTTACCTAACCACTTACGCCCATCCCCCACACCAAGGTTACAAACTACCTACAATGTCATCAAAACTATGGTGTAACAACACAACCATAATTTCTGTAATAACAATGTTGTAAAATGTTACATTAAAAACCCATAAGTCATTACTAAAAATCAAGGTGAAAAAGACTAAATTAGAATAATATAGAATTAACATCAACAATGAGAGGATAATGATGTAAAAATCCCAAATAGTGCGAAACCTTTCTTCATATAATCTTCTTGCCTTCCACCTCGATACTTAAAAACCAGCACATTTCCCTCAAACATGTCCGCCTTCTTCTTGGATCACAGCAATGTGTGGGGGAGGGGAGTCATGTGATACTGGCCCTGATGTCCCAATGTCCGCCAAATCTCTTTGTTCAAAGTGGGTCAAACGAATTCGTCTGTGCGTTACCCAAACTCCATAATATACCGGGTTTGCGTTGTGCCTTTAAAAAAGTTAACAATTGTTGGTAAATCTCGCAATTTATCAAAACAAAGAAACATTTGCCGTTCGAAATAGCTTCCTCTCATTGGCCAGATGCGACCACGTGACACAAATGAAATCTTTGTATCGATTATACTTTGAAACCCGCTTAAAACGCAATATTCCAGCCACGATCCAGCGTCTATCCTCATGTCTGTTCGAGAAAACGGGTCCGTCGTCGCTGTAGTTGGAGTTTCTTGTCTTGTTTCTATGCTTCTTTCCTAGATAAGATGACGCTCTCGGTGGTTGCAAAACGACACAATGCGCATGCGCTCATTCCTTGAACGTTAACAAAAAAAGAAAGCCCCTAAACAAGGTCTGCCCACGCGTGATGCTGTTCCAGGGATCGATTTTCTTTCCGGGGAAAGGAGGTGGGATTGCCTTCTAGAGTGCAGACCCAGACAAACTGAAACCGTGACAGATTTTTTTCTTTAGTCTGTATGGTGGTTAATTTTCGCTGAAATGCTTAATTACAAATGTATGTGGTTTCCATGCAGTCAGTTACGATTTGCTTAAATTTTACGGAAAAATCAATGAGTATAAGTTCAAATGGGATCTTTATGAGAACCCTCAGGGATGCAAACAAATGGTGGACTCTAAAGGTCATGTAGATTTGGCCTCTGTTGAGTCATTTACCTGAATTATAAATGGGACCAATCTCTGCACAGAGAATGATCAAACCTCCAAAAATGTCTTGCAATGGCAATTTTAAATGAGATTGACTGTGGACTGGTTTTCTAACTATGATCTAATTTTGCATAAGTGCTGATTCATCTTGAAGGTTTAGATTAATCCATCGGCTGACATACAGTTCCTATCCTTGGACCCTGAAGTAACTCTTCATATCAATATTTGTTTGTGCACTATTCTTTTAAGCATTGCTCCAGCAACATAATTAAAATGATTGACCTACATTTGTTATTCCTCATACCCTACAGACTTTGTTTTTGTTGCTAGAATTTTCAGAACTCTCCGAAGCAAACAGAGGAACAGCTGAGAGCAGGAGGGAGGAGTTTGTGGATTACATCAGAAACTGCCTCATCTCGACTGAGTCATCCTCCCTCCACACACACACACACATCTTTCTTTTTTTGTATCCCTGGCCTCTTCATTTCATCAGCAATTTTCACAAGAGGGACATAAAGGGTAATTGTTGGAGCTTGGTCTCAACTCAAGAGATGATATTATGTAAATTAATTATAATATTCCATACAGCCTGGTGGAAATTGTAGATTTTGAGGCTACGCAAGGAAAAGTACAGTAACATGTCTGTCAAAAAACTGCTACACGATATGATCCATTCAAGGTGCAGTTTAGTCAGTGTACATTTGTGAATCTATTTTTTCCATGGTTGTTCTGCTTATTTCTTCATTTGCTTGTCTGTGCTCATGAGAGCTGAGGGCAATAGCCAGACTTTACATAGAGAATTATGCAAATAATCGCTTAGTTACCAAGGTTATTTTCCCTTTGCTTTCAATGTGGTTTTGTACTCTATACACCTAGGTTGTTTACCCTTATTATTGTTCTATATTTTAATTTGCCACACACAGGGCGGCACGGTGGCTGAGTGGATAGCACTCTTGTTTCTCAGCAAGAAGGTCCTAGGTTCGAATCCCGGTCGGAACAGGGCCTTTCTGAGTGGAGTTTGCATGTTCTCCCCGTCTCTGCGTAGGTTTCCTCCGGGTGCTCCGGTTTCCCCTACCACAAAAAACATGCACAATAGGTATGAATAGGTGACCTTGGTCTGTAAAATGCGCTATATAAATAAACATTACTTACTTCCTTATTTACTTACACAATGGAAGAAGAATATCTTGTCGTTTTACATCAATGTATGTAGTCTATACTGCCTTCTATAGGAAAGGTAATGTAAAAAATATTGTCCCTTAGGATTGACTATAAAATGTTTTCTAAAATAAATAGAACACTTTTACGATATTTTGTTTAACTGATATATTGTATATTCTATGTTTTCAGATCTCAAGTGGTTCCCAACTGCAGTCAGAAGAGCTTTTAATCAGATCAGGATTAAACGGTCAGTGACAAATGTGCTTCCAGTAAAAGGATTATTAGAAACTTGTCAAGGGATTATTTTAGCCTTCAATTAGTGGGATTTATTTCATGAGATTGGTGCACCTGCCCCGAGCACATTTTAAATATTACACATACAACGTCAGCAGCAAACGCACATTGTGTTATGTCGCCCTCTGTTGACAAAACTCCAGTTTTTGAATAACCATGTTGTCACTCCTTATTGGAAACATTTACCAAACCTCGCATATGACAAAGGATATTTGTATTCTGCCAACCATTTTATTGAGATGCAGCTATAGCAACATACAAACTATTGTGTCATCATAAGTTCTGTGTTGCTGTAGAAATGCCTTTTTTATATCATAACCAGGTTTTCAGGATCTCAGACAACCATCAGATGATTAGTTTAGCTTAATAATAAAAAGAAGTGTAAAAGTGTGAAAGTTTTACATTTGGCAAAGAGGCAAGTATAAAGTACTGTGTATTCTGGTGCAAGCAATGTGTAGTTATATGTTAGCATCTGTACATTAGCAGCAGAATGTTTACATCTGTACATTAGCAGCATGAGGCTCTGGGACACAGGGGGACTCAGTAAAGTGACAGTGACATGTGGTTATTGCACATTCTGATATAAGTTAGGGATATTGCAACAATGCATGACACGTGGGATGGCAGTGTTCATTAGTCCTCATTGTTTGTTTTTACAGTGTGACAGCAGCAGGAAGGAAAGACCTGCAGAACCTCTCCTTCACACATCGAGGATGAATAAGTCTGTCACTGAAGCTGCTCTCCAGAGCAGTCAGTGTCCTGCAGGGGGTGACAGTCATGGTCCAGCGTAGATGTTAGTTTGTCCAGGACCCTCCTGTCCCCCTCCTGCTGCACTGTGTCCAGGGAAC
>JAPMNZ010935014.1:0-10729 GCA_029875035.1 Pomatoschistus microps | reverse complement strand
CGAGTGTGTTCGCCGATGCGGAAATACCGTTTAATAATACAAAAAACGTATGGCGCACCTCCGTGAACACATACTACTGTTGTATAAAGTTCGTGGGAGGTCTCTGACCAAAGACGCGCTGCAAAGCTGCATATTGGAGAAGATCTGTACACAAGAAGCCGCTAGCTAAACTCTGTTAGCATCATAGCTCGCCAGCTACTTCCGGCGCTGGCCAGGACGTTCTGGTGTGAAGTCCTCTGCGTCTGTAAACTAAGGAGTGCGCGTCTGGTGAGCGGGGCTTCAGCGTTTCAGCGTTTCAGCGTTTTCGGTCTGAACGCGGCTTTAAGCTCCTGCATAATTTTTGCATTTATTAAAAGTATTGGGTTCTTCTCTAACAGACAATATAAGGTTTTGTGATGGTGTTATCGTATATTGTCTTGGTAATAACATCACAAAACTTTATATTGTCTTGCATAGAAGAACCCAATACTTTAAATTCAAAGAAGACTAGATGAAACTTCCTAAACTAAACGTGTGATGCATCATTTTAAAGCCAGAGCCTTCTAGTTTATGTAAATATACACTAAAATAATGTATATCATTCCTATTTCACTCTGCATCCTTTGAAGTTTGGGTAAAAACCAATTTTTTTTAGCCTTGCCAAAAATATTCAATGTATAAATGCCCTATCAAAGGCATACTTAATTGGAAGATTGCAATATTCAAACTCTATATGGTCATTGTGGTGTTGACAAAAACTGTCTAAAGTTTCAGACAAAGTTTTATATTTTTTATGCAGTTTCTCTTTTTCATTTTTACCGTAACGGAGCATTTCATTATTGTAATTGTAAAGATGGGGAGAGTCGATCAGGAAATTCAGCTGATCCCTGATCAGTTAAAAACCATGAAATATCAGCCCAATCGCTAGATTGGGCCAGCAGGCTGTGGTTAATCTGAGTTAAGCTTGTCAAAGCACATTTATTATAGTCTTCAAAATCCAAGTAATTACCAAGTAATCCATGCTTGCTGTTGGCTTATTAATTACGTACATGGCCATGGAAAAGTAATATTCACTTGTGATTTTCGAAATGTTGTCCAGTGTGGAGAAATATAATCGAGAAATGTAATGTCTGTGTTTCCGCTAAAGACCCACAAGTTGTTTCTTGGCACTTCGGTGTGAATATTTTCCTCCAGCCTCATTCCCCCGTGACTATATACAAGGCTGCTAAAGTGTGTTGGCCCACATGACTGTTTTTTTTTTTTTGGTTTAAAAAAGAAAACGATCAATATATATCCTTATCAACCTATATGAATTACTTTTATTGTGAAATAGTTTTCAGCCATATTGCCTAGCCCTAGCCCTAACTTTTATTTAAAAAAATAAACATACAAGTAAAGAGGCAAAACACAAAGGAAACAATGGAGGGCGACATGTTATAGTCGGGAAGTAATGTTCACAGCCTTGGCCCTTTTGACTGTTTTCAACATTGTTGTCTTTTTGGTTTGGATAAAACCTTTAACGGATTAGCGTTTTCTGTGAACTATTCAGACGTCTGCAGGATCATAGAAACAATTTTTTTGGCTTTGCCAAACCAAAGCTTCTCAAAGCCCTGTGAATTTTTCCCTGCAGAACGCAATCATGTTCGGGAAGCGGCGCCACACAGACGTCCAGTTCTACACAGAGGTGGGAGAGATCACCACAGACCTGGGCAAACACCAGCACATGCATGACCGAGATGACCTGTATGCCGAGCAAATGGAGCGAGAAATGAGGCACAAGCTCAAGTCGGCCTTCAAGAACTTCATTGAGAAAGTGGAGAACCTCACCAAGGAAGAGCTGGAGTTTGAGGTGCCCTTCAGAGACCTGGGGTAAGAATCTTCACCCCAGCTTCAGAGACCTGGGCTGTAAAATAGTAAAAAATAAAAAAAAATACATTAAGTGTCCAAATGTTGCATGAAACCAAAGAATCTTCACATGTCATTATTCTTTGATTCCCTACACAGTGGTGAGAAAATACTAGTGTGACAAGTTAGTTCTGAAATATGTGACTTTGGCTTCAGAAGTGAAAAATAAAGCAGATGGGGAAACAAAAAACAGGAGTGCTCACTCTGCGCTGAATACAAAACAATATTTGCAGGTGAAAAGGTCTCACTCTGGGTTCATTTTGTAAATCATTCATACAAATGGATTTTTTTTTTTTCTTTTTACATCGGCTGTGACTGAAATCGGATCAACGTCAAACGAGTCTTTACTCTTGAATGAGCTAAATGTCAAACTAGAGCATATTTACAAGGACCACCATGACAGAAATATGCTTCTCCAGTTTTAAGTCAAGGTCCAAAGTTCTGAGACTGTTTCATACAGCAAATTTGAAATATTTGAAGGTCCCAGTCTGTGCAGGGCTTTATAAATGAACCTGGGAGCTAATGAGGATCTATGCAGATTTACGTAAACTTAAAATCTTCATATTATGATCCAAGTGAAAAAATTGCCTTTGTTCCTTCCAGATTCCAGGGTGCCCCCTACAGGAGTACGTGCATGCTGCAGCCTACGTCAAGTTCTCTGGTCAACGTCACAGAGTGGGTGAGTCCACACATTCCTGTCTTTCAGCGAAGACTGGAAACGTTTATAAAAATGTTTGAAAAAATAAGTTTTTATTGTAACATCATTCTCTGTTTCCAGCCCCCGTTTGTGGTGACGCTGGACGAGGTGGAGCTGGTGCACTTCGAGCGTGTGCAGTTTCACCTCAAGAATTTTGACGTTGTGATTGTTTACAAAGATTACAGCAAGAAAGTGACAATGATCAACGCGGTCCCAGTCAACTCGCTCGACCCGATCAAAGAGTGGCTGAAGTAGGAACATGCGGCGGTCAATGCTTTTCATATGGCCCTTTTTCAATCCTTTGATCTGGTCTTCCCCAAAGGGTGTTAGCCAGTGAACTATTAAAGCGCAGATTAATGACCCAAAATATTGAGTTGAAATTCAAGTTGTACTTTATTAAAGCTGAGGTAGCAAACTTTATTTAATACATGATATTTGTCTCTACAGAAAGTCTTGTAAAAGTAAAATGTTGTGAACAAGTCGGAACACAACATGCTGTCTTTAACTCATTAGAAAACATTTCAACCAAGTCAAACAGTCCCACTGTTTGACTCTTTGGGCTGAGAGCTAATTGAGAAGATCCTTCTTGCCACACTTTGTATTTTTGGCTTCCGTCACTACTTTGAAGCTGCTTTTCCTGACGAAATTGAATCAAATGCATGAAAAGATTGCAGTTGACTTCAAGCTGCAGGATTTCATACTGTAGGGTACACGTCACTGAATCTGCATGTAACGGTAATGCATCGCTTCTAAAACTTGACTCACTAAGGCTATAAACTTATGAATGCCCCTCCATTTTCTTCCGCATGTGAGAGTGAAATACAATTAGAAGGTGTAAAGTGTTTGTTCATGACTAATACTACAGCAGCCTTTTCAAACAGGCAGAACACAGGCATCCCAATAGCGCGGCCATAAGCCTCTAGGGGGCATCTTTTAGCACAAAAAATAAAGGCACTTGGCGAAGTCTTGGGTGGAATTGTAATTCCCGGGCCAATCCACATGAAAGAAAAACTGAGGAATTGGCTCAAAACTATGACCAGTATCTGAATTTTGACATGGTTTTTTATCATGGTTATCAGGAAAGATTATTCAGCTTCCCTCCACCACAATGTGAAACGAGGGACTCTTTTAAATGTTATAATGCAACATATTTCATAATGAATATTCAAATACCAACTTGGAACGTAACATATCATACATTCACCTCCTCACATAAAGTAATGTTGATGATTAGGTGTTTTCTTTGTGACCCTGCATCTTTCTCTAACACTTCTTTTTCAGCTCGTGTGACATAAAGTACACAGAGGGAGTGCAGTCGTTGAACTGGACTAAGATTATGAAAACCATCGTGGACGATCCAGAGGGATTTTTTGAGCAGGGAGGATGGTCCTTTCTCGACCCGGAGAGCGAGGTACAGGATATCTTAGAATAATCCTGTACAGGATATTTTTAATCTCTAAATATTCAAACATCTTTGTGGAAGTTTACAATCTCTTTCAATTCTAGACTGCGGTTTGAATTTTTTTTTTTTAGAATGCCCCACTGAAGATGCTTACACTATTGCATTATGTTCCGCTTGCTGAGTGTGTTTTTCCTGTGTGTTGCTAGCTGACCGTTTCATGCTCTCGTTTCTTAGGGCGAGGGAGGAGAGGAGGAGTCTGAGTCTGAGATGGAAGACGAGACGTTTAATCCTTCAGCTGACGAAGATGAGGAGGAAGAAGAAGACAGCGACGAAGACTACAGTGACGAGAGCGAGAACACTGGTAACAAACTGCTGCTCAGTGAGGCCAGCTCGTTGGCCACACAATCCAAATTAGAAACTGGATTTATTCTTGTTTCAGATTACAGTGCGTCTATGGGCAGTGAAGAAGAGAGCGGGAAAGACTGGGATGAACTCGAAGAAGAGGCCAGAAAAGGTAACCTTCAGTGTTCCAGTACAATACAAGCATCTGAGATGTATGCAAATTTTGCACATTTTGTGCAACCCCACAACCATTAAGCATGGTGCTATGTGTGTTTTATTTTGATAGAGGTAGAAATCACAAGGCCATGAACACACAAACAGTTCATTAAAATTAGGCGCTGTGGATATGCTCACAAAGATGGAAACGTGGTTTGGGAGCTCCCCTATCCAATCTACCTTAATTATATAGCACATTTTATAAAAAATGTCAGACAGTTTAAGGCTAATTTGCACTATAATGTCAAAAGAATTACCAGGACATGTAGAGAGCACTATAAAAAAACATATAAATGCAGTTTTTGTGTTAAACTACATTAATATGTTTTTGTTCTGAGACTTTCGAAAAATTCTTCTGCACTTTAGCTTATCTTATCAGATTAAGGTTCAGACTGTATTGATCTCACACAGGAGAAATTGACCTCCTGAACATGTATGAAGGTGTGAAATATTAAATTGGCTCATTACAATTTTACAAACGTTGTTCTACGTTAGGGGTGCTAACACTTTTTCATCATGCGAGCTACTTATAAAATGATCAAATTTTCACCAAAAGCAATTTGTAAACAGGCAGGTGCGAGGGCGGCTATGTCTGAGCAGGGGGTCCTAAGGATAAAAACTTTATGGAGCTGTCAGATAATTTTAGCAGTGTCTGAGTAAAGTACAAGAAAGCAACGGGAATGAGCCCAGTGTACAGAGAGATGGATACTCGCGTCTTCTTTGTAAGGAGGAGGAGGAGGAGAGAAGTGTGAGCGGAGGGAGAGTAGGAGGAGCTGCGAGACAGGTGTGTGAGCGCTGATATTGCCAATGTTTAGTGTGCTATGGTGTGTGGGTGTTGGCACATGACCTCACACCCTCCTGCGACGGGCCTGTGCTGACGTGATTTTGTATAATGTAATGCAATCTACCAATACTACCTTTGCGATCGTCTGGTAGATCGCGATCGACGTATTGAGCACCCCTGTTCTACAGCTATGGGAGCAAATCATGGCGTGGCGGCGCCACCTGTTTGTTTGAATTTGAAATAGGGCTGGGACTTGGAGGCTTTGTAATTAATCGCATTTGACATGAGAGGAGTAATTTTTTTCACATGGATTATTAGTATACTATTGAATAATACACTACATAAGCTTAATGAACAAAAATAATGTTTATTTTGGTTTAAGTCCAACAGACCAGTGCAATTTTTCCCATCAACCCTCTAGGGCGCCACGGTCGACTTAAGTCGACAAGCTGCGGTACTGTTTAAAACGGCCGAGTGTGTCCAACTGAGTGTCAAAATTCATTCATACTCCCTGCTACTAGTTGGCAGACATGTCAGACTACCTCCTTGGCCCCAAAAAACGTCATGCTCCCATACGAAATATTTGAGCAAGTCCGCGTTGAATCAGAGCGGTAAACAGCGAAGCAATTTCAGCTGCGAGGGTTATACCACACCAAACACTAACTTTACACACTTTGCACAGAGTCAGCAGTCAAAACAGTGTTTCTCAGGGTCAGGGCTGTCATTGGGAGGTTCGGAAACGGGTTAGATTTGCGGAAAACAAACCTGGAACTCGCGTTGGGGCACCACGCCGCAACCTCCAGCCTCCGCTGAAGTCTGTGCCAAAGTCCTTGCCATGTCTCCGATAATAGTGCTTCCCACAGATGTATTTTCATGCCTCCCGTAATCACCGGGACAGTAACGTGTTGGAGAAGCCTTGTGTTGTCTGTTAGACGAGAGAGAGAGAGAGCAGGGGAGACAGCAGCAGGAGGGTCGTGGTGACGCGCTTCACCTGGAGGCGCGTGTCTGGGCAGACTGCTCACAGCAGCATCATTTGTATTTTTTACCATTTCCATGAACAATTACAATGTCAGTGTGTATTATGTGTGTGTTCATGTCCTAGTGATCAATATATGTCTGTCAGATGGAAATTGTGGATTTTAGAATTTTCATACAATATTTTATTTTTTCTAACGCCATATGACGTCATAATAGGCAAATTAGATGGGTGGATTTATTCTCTACATAAACTTTGCACCATCCTTAATATTTGTCTAATTTACAGAAAGCCTTCATCTCTTATCACTTTTATGTTATAGCCTTTTGAAATTAATTTGTCAAAATCAAGCATTTTTGGGGGGAAAAAAACCTGGCGCTTAAAGGGTTAGGTGTTACCCTATTTAGAAATATACTTCCCATCCACAGGGCCAACCAACGCAGTCACATCAGCTTCTCTGTTTCTGGGTAGCCCACGTGAATTTAGTCTGCAGTACCACATGGGTCCTTCAGCTCCAAGTTGTAATACCCTATCCAGTTATTATAAAAGATCCATGGTTCATGTTCACCGTGCCACTGTGGTTTGTTGTTGTCTGAACCGAATACATGCCATCCATGATTCATGTGCATTAGTTAGCCCTCCAGTACAATCGGTCCGCTTGAAACTCGTCCAGTGAGAAACTAAGAAAAAAAGTAAACTAACGCTTTTCTTTCGGAGCAGTCAACCAGAAGTTGATGGCCTCCACACAGAAAACATGTTTTACATTTTGTTAGATCTATTTTTCCCACTAAATCTGGATATTCAAGATGACTAGATGTGCTGCAATGCACTGCTTAAATACGCACAACAGATTTTATGGGTGGCCAAAGGATAAAAGAGCGAGGATCGGACTTACGAGGAAGAAGACTACGTACGAGTTTAGCAGACAAGGAGGATGGACACTTGATGGACTTAAGTGGAAATGTACAGCAAGAGATGCCAGGACTTAACAGACCGCTGCGCTGTCAAGATACAGGGACATTGTCTATTATAATATTGGGAAATGAATAAGAAACACAGTTGTGGGGAAAAAATTCGATTGCCAGAGCTGTATGACGTCTTAATATGCAAATTAGATGCTGCCATTTTTTACATTTGACTATCAGTTTCACATTGTCCAGCATGTTTTGAACTCGGCACAAGGTTCGGCAGATATTACACAAAACAAAGGAAGTAAAGAAATTCAACAACACCTTTTGGCCATCCTCTATATTCTTCCAATTTACAGAAAGTCTCCCTCTTATCACTTTTAAGTTATAGCCTATTTATTCCCGAAGCTTTCAGGGCAGTGTTCCATTATTAATGAATTGAAAGAGTAACAAAATTGATACAAAAGTGCAGCATTTATCAACAATGCAGTATAATACAAAAATCAAGCTTCTGAATGTTCTTGTTTTTAGTCAACGTTAACAATTAAAGTTTCAAAGATCAACATTACTGTTTTACATCAAATAGCTGAAAAACTCTGGTTCCTAAAAAGGTTAAGACATTATTCAAATAACAATGATGAATACACGAGGGTCTGATATGTAATATGTAAAAACCTGTTTTTTTTCTTGAGCCTTCAGTAACTGTGTCTCATCTCTGCAGCCGACAAAGAGAGCACCCACTACGAGGAGGAAGACACGACGAGCAAGAAAAGGAAAGGGCGCCCTGCTCCCCCTCCTCCCAGCAAAAAGAAGCGACGACATTAAAACTACCTTCTTTTACTCTTTAAACTGCCAAACCTCTCATCTCTTCATTCTGCCCCCACTCCCCCATGGTGCGTGTCTGTGTGCAGACGGGTTTTTACTGCAAACACAATGACTTTTCTGTTAAATATGCTTCTTAAGATTAATTGTAATAATACAGAAAGAACATATCTTGACAGTTTTATATGTGCACAGCTTGTATTTTGTTTCCTCTGTATAAAATCATTGTTTTGAGTTTTTTTAAAATGGGGTTTGTACACTGCACACAGACTCGCTCCACAGCACTTCTCCTTTTTTCATGCTGAGTAGTTTTGTTGTTAAATCCTGTTTTTGTAATAAAATTAAATTACATTGTAATTTTGTTGGAAGTGCGTTTATAACTGGTTCAATGGTATATGCATTGTGCTAGACTTGCTTCACCCATGGACTGTATATATTAAAGGACCTTCAAAATGGCCGCGGGGGCTGGAAAATGTGAAAGAACGCATCTGCAAAATGCGTCAGCCGGCACGAGCCCCATTCATTTAAACAAGTGTCTAAAAATTCACAGCGACTTAACTAGACTGGTTCAAAAGAACTCGCTCCTCTCAGCATTGACACACATGTGGAACGGAGCTTTGGGCCAAGAGCCAACTTTTGGACCATCCTTTAAAAGTGTTTGAGAGGTAGGAAAATGATATATGTTAGCATTGGCTAATTCTTATTCCAGGTCCACCCCCATCGGCCCGGGGTGGTATTGCAAGCATGTCAGCGCACGTCATTTTGGCCACTTGAGACGGGACCCACCCCCACTGGCTTCAACACTTTGTTCTAGCTACATAAAAATCTTACTTGCAATACAGATTATTTATGTGAAAATGAATT
The DNA here is from genome assembly GCA_029875035.1 of Pomatoschistus microps. NCBI lineage: Eukaryota > Metazoa > Chordata > Actinopteri > Gobiiformes > Gobiidae > Pomatoschistus > Pomatoschistus microps. The sequence continues at coordinate 1,834 of JAPMNZ010935014.1, read as the reverse complement.
TCAGGTGGTACTCTGTATCATACCCTGCCACCAGCAGCCTCCCTTCTCAGCAAGAAGATTTTGGGTTCGAATCCCGGTTGTAACAGAGTCTTTCTGAGTGGAGTTTGCATGTTCTCCCTCTGTCTGCGTAGGTTTCCTCCGGGTACTTCGGGTTCCCCTTCCACTAAAAACATACAATATTTCAGGTTGAATGAATGAGTGTGGGTGTCGATGTGGGACGACTGATTCAAATTAGCCAATGGCTACAATCTGGAGTGATGTGCCTAATAAATAAATACATAAATAGGATTGTATGTAAATTTCTTTTCCCTTTTTCAGCCTAAGTGGTGAAATCCTTATCTAAGCATTGAATCCTTGTGCCATCCTCAAGTCAAATTAATCCTCCAGTGGTAAATGTGTACAGTGCATCTGGAAAGCATTCACAGCGCTTCAATTTTTTCCTTATTCCAAAATGGATTTCCTCACAATTATACACACAACACCCCATAATGACGACATGAAAAAAGTTTTTTTGATTCTTTCAAATGTATTAAAAATTTAAAACAAACTAAATCACATGTACATGAATATTTACAGCCTTTGCCATGAAGCTCATTGAGCTCAGGTGCATCCCATTTCCACTGATCATCCTTGAGATGCTTCTACTGCTTAATTGTGTCCACCTGTGGTAAATTCCGTTGATTGGACTTGACTTGGAAAGGCACACAGTTGACAGTGTATGCCAGAGCAGAAACCAAGCGTGAAGTCAAAAGAATTGTCTGTAGACCTCCGAAACAATATTGTCTCGAGGCACAAGTCAAGGGAAGGGTGCAGAAAAATGTCTGCTGCTTTGAAGGTCCCAATGAGCACAGTTGCCTCAATCATCCGTATATAGAAGTTTGGAACCACCAGAACTCTTCCTAGAGCTGGCTGGCAATTTAAACTGAGCGATCAGGGGAGAAGGGCCTTAGTCAGGGAGGTAACTAAGAACCCGATGGTCACTTTGTCAGCTCCAGCGTTCCTCTGTGGAGAGAGTAACCTTCCAGAAGGATAACCATCTCTACCATACAGGCCTGATTTGTGGATTGCTGTAGAGTGGCCAGACGGAAGCCGCTCCTTAGTTTGGAGTTTGTCAAAAGGCACCTGAAGGACTATGAGACCATGAGTAAGAAATCTCTGGTCTGATGAGACAAAGATTGAACTCTTTGGCAGTGCGGTAAAGTTAGTTTTATATTGGATATTCGATACATTCATCAACTAATCTATTAAGCCCTTTCAGCCCTTTGATTTCAAAACACGTTGGGTTCATGTCTACTGGTCCCCCACACATGAAACAAAGGTTATTTTTTCCAAATTCCCTTTTGTTGATTTTTTTGCTAATAAAATTTCTCTAAAATCTATTTAGCCCTTTGCCCTTTAGGCCCTTTCATTTCAAAACATGCCAACTGGTCCCCCGCACTGATTTTATACCTATAGATGGTTTTCGATCACGTGTTTATTACCCATGATGCTTTGTGCGGCCTCCATGTTGTGTGTCCAGCTTATATAGCACGGATCATTTTTCACAGTTCATTTGCCACGGATCATTCTCACAATGTCTTCTAAAGCCACGAAGTCGGCCGACGCTGACCGCGTGAAGAATAGTGATACACTGGACGTAATTTCTAAGGAAAGATATTTGGAGAAATTGAGAGTGATCGGAGATTTGGATCCATACGAAATGCGGCAGGACCTGTGGACTTCACCAGAAAATGGCTTACTTTCACTTAAAGGTACACTGTGTAATTTCTAGCGCCTCTAGCGTTGAGATGTGATATTGCAGTCTCATATATTGAGATATGAGTACGGGTGCCTG
>JAPMNZ010934942.1:0-10544 GCA_029875035.1 Pomatoschistus microps | reverse complement strand
TTTTGTTTCTCACATGTAACGCCAAGGAGCGAAATGTTTTTTTTTCAAAATGTATGTGAGACAACGACTCCAGGAAGAATAGCTGTTTTTATACAGCTAATAGAGATCGTAATAAATACAAATACATACAAATACAAATACAAATACAATGCTCTCAAAACATTCACAGCAGAGTAGCCTTTTTAATTTAGTTTTAAGAAAGTTAAGCGCGAACTTTGTGAGGTAGAGGAGCCAGAGGCCCAGCCCCGAAGGTCACAGAAGAGGATAGCGCAGTCAGGCAAGGCTCGCCTCGCACTAAGGAGGTAAACTCCAGGCCTGTGTGTTTGTGTATGTGTGTGCGTGTGACACACTCGCCCTCATTTATGAAAGTTGCGCAGAAAAGGGTGTATATTTTGGTGTATATTTCATTTACGCCAGACTCGATGCGGGATTTATGAACTTGTTGTAATGAAGGTTGAAATGAGCGTACACATTTACACCACCTGCAGACCTGGTGTATATTCTGTGAGTATCGTACGCATCACGTCCAGATTGATAAATGCCGAAAAGTGTAAATTTTTTGCGTACGCCTCATTTACACCCTAATTTGGCCGTACGCAAGTTTCATACATAAGGGCCACTGTGTGCTTGAGTGCGTGTGTGTGCGTTTGAACCATATTCTTTGAAACCCCAATTCCAACTACCCCTTGTAGTTTGCGAGCAAATTAGGCCTGCGAATCTGCAGGCCTACCCATATTTCCAAACCTGGCGCCGCTTCATTATAAGGCTTATATAAGGCTTTTAATTTTTTGCGGCTCCAGACATATTTGTTTTTTGTTTTTTTGGTCCAATATGGCTCTTTTAAGATTTTTGGTTGCCGACCCCTGGACTAGAGAGAAACCAGAGGGACCAGACCAGACTGAGAGACCAGAGAGAGAGACCAGATGAGAGACTAGAAAGGGAGACCAGAGAGTGCAGTCTTTACGATTTGCCAAGACAGGTGCTGCCTTTGTGACAGGGGCTGGATGGGATGAGGGACCTTTAGTGATGGCGAAGTCCTGCATGTTGATCCACAGAGAGTTGGCTGGTTCTTTGGAGGATCCCAGGGCCAGTTCCACTAGGACACTTAGGTCTGGGCTCAAGGGGAACTCAAAGGGCTTCTGCTCCTCATTCCCAGAGAGAGCCACATCCAACAGGGAGCTGATGCAAGAGTCTGGCGGAAGGACACAAACATAAGGAAGGAAATGTATTTCCGAAAACATTTTCAAGAATCAGGAATAGAGTATGTGACAAAACTCTATTTGGCATTATTTCAGAACCAGTCTGACCGCTTTAAGGTCCAGTCTACACACAGAGCAAAAGGAGCCTCTTCCCCCTCTCCTCTCTCCTCCCTGCTCTTCTCTCTCCTCTTCTGTGCCCTCTCCCTTGTCTTTCCTCTCTCTTTTCCTATTTTCTCTCCCCTCTCTCCTCTCTGCCCCCTCTCCTCCCTCCTCTCCTCTATAGCAGTTTTGTAAATCTAATCACTCTCAAATACTGACTGGACATCTGGACATTTTCTTTTTTCTTTCTCACAGACTTGCAGTGACTCCTGCAGAAATACTGAAATACAATACTCACCTAGTTGTGGTATGTCCATCTGGAGGCCGTTGCTGAAGATGGGAGTTTTGAGCCAGTAGGCTGTGTCCTGTTCCTCCAGAGACGTGGGAGCTCCCTGGAGCATCCCCCCCAGACATCGGCCCACGAGCAGGGCCACAGTTCGTTCCAGGTCCACCAGCCAAACCCAGGACAAGGCAGCCTGAGATATGCCTGAGGCCGGCTCTGCAAAGTCTGTCGTGCCTGGAGAAAAGAGGTAGAAACAATTCAGAGAATTGATTTTTAATGCAATGATCTCTGAGGTGGCGTGGAGGTAGTCATCACTGTTTCAGACATTTTTTTTGTCTGAAAAGGCTATTATAAAAAGTAACAAAGGCCAAAAATGGTGAAGTGAAGTCTCTCTCTGATCTTTCAAAAAAACTACCCCAAGCTTTAACAGTGGAAAGGGGAGCATTGGTGAACAGTGGTGTTACCGTGCAGAGGCCACTGCAGCTCCTGGTCCTCGAAGGGAGACGCAGCCGGGAGCAGCCTGTTCAGGAGGTCTAGAGGAGGGAGGAGGTCCAGAAGGTGGGGCAGTAGGGGTTTGGCCACACACACCGGCAGCAGTAGCAGAGAGTTGATGATCTGGCACAACATGCTGCCCGCGGCCGACACAAAGACCACATCTGAGCAGGAGAGACCCATCACTTACACAGATGTATACGTTAGCAGTGACAATATTTGTGTGTGTCTGAGCAGAATGGACCAGAGGAGAGCAGAACTACAGTAGAGTAGAGCAGACTAAAGTAGAGTAGAGCAGGGCTGGTGGTGTATGTTCACCTTGCAGTTTCTCCCGGATGCTCCCGTTCCAGGAGCTCTCTTTGATCAGAGTGGCCGATCGGGAGAAAATGTCTGTGGCGTGAGGCATGAGCAGCTGCAGGTGTTTGTGGAGCAGAGCAACGCTGCTAGAGTTCTGAAAACACACATTATAATTATGAGGGGAAACCGGAACGCCTGGAGGAAACCTACGCGACATGGGGAGAACATTCAAACTTTACACACAAAAAAACAAAGTTTAATAGAGCAGACCTTAGAAGTATTTGACCAAAAACAAAAGTTCAACTCGATACTCTGATGTCACTGTCAAGGATTTTGCCCATATTCTCATTGCCCCATTCATCCTGCCCAGTCTTGTCCCTACTGCAGAAGAAAACTTTATGCCCTCGGCCATTGTGTAAGAAAAAGAACCCACACAAATAATTCTGTCAAGGCCTGTATGTCTTCAATCTTTTAATGCCCTGTGATTATTTATGATTTATGTAATTGATTCTTCACATCTTTTCTTTTGTTTAGCACTTCGAGTTGCCCTGTGTCTGAACTGTGCAATTCTGATAATCTTACCTCTGTGACTGCGTTGATGTGGCAGTAGGCCAGCAGCTGCTTCTGTAAGGAGCAGAGGAGCTGGTGCAGGTGAGCGGGCTGGCTGCTGTCAGAAGATGACATTCCCTGAAGGAGTTTATCACTGTTCTTCTCCAGCTCTCCAAATGCCTGGTCCTGTATGCAGACACAAACAGAGAGACACGCACATTAAATATATGTCTCTAGTTCCTGGCTCTAAAACAGTTTGCTTTAAACACTAGTTTTCACATCATATATATTCGGCCCCTTTCGCATGTTTAGATCAGCTTTTTTAGACAGAGACCGAAAGAGACACCATCGAGAGAGACCAGGAAGAGACCAGAAAGAGACTAGAGAGAGTTTAGAGAGAGACATCAAGGAGAGACCAGAGACGTTCTATCACCAGTTTTCACATGCAAGAGAGGACCCTAACTCAGCCAATCAGCTGAAAGAGTCAAATAGTCACTCACAGGGATCTGTTTCTGTTTATTGGGCCAAACGAAATGTCTTGTTTATGGAGAAAGGTTAGGTACCTCCGTTTTAATCACATTTAAAAAAGGATTTGCATATGACATCACTGTGGATGTATTGTGTGTGAGTTACTGCAGCTGGATCACATTTGGTCAGGAATAATTATTTATGCATTAGTCATACCGAGGTGTTTTCTCAGCGCTCTGGCATCTGTAACTGTGAGTTAAATGTGTGCTAAACTACATGAGAAGTCTCCTGTATCTGTTCAAATACAAGTGTTTACTTGTCTAATAGGGAGGTGGAGTAGTAATACAGACAGACAAATAGATTTACGTTTGGGGCTGGTGCCTTATAGTGAAAATATTTACACATGTACAGTGAAAATTAAAGATCAGAATTTACAATTCTGTAGATACATATGTACAAAAAAGCAAAAGATGCTTTAATAGGGGTGGTAAAGTCCATGATGATGTTAACGTTTGCTGTTAAACTATTCTTATATTAAGGCTCACACAAGGGATGAAGATGAAGATGAAGAGATGAAAATGTTTTCCCCCATGAAACTGTTAGGCCAGCAGAACCGGAAGTCCAACAGGTCATTCTTTATTCCCTAAGGTTCAATCCAGGACGAGGTAGTACTAAAGTGTTTCAACTGACAGTAAGTAAATGGCCTGAGTGCTGCCAGAAGGCATGGTTAACAAGGAATTTCCCTGGGTACTGGTTTGTTGTGGGGAGGTTGCTATGATATGGAACAAGACACTAAAGGATAATGGAAAGCACAACCAGGCAGAGTAGAGTAGAGGAAAGTAAAGGAGTGGGGGAAGAGTAGAGTAGAATTTGATCAGTGGGAAATGAGGCAGATGCACTCACGGTGTAGAAGCCGAGGTTCCGGAGCAGAGTCTTCATCAGTATCTCTGCAAGGTGGGTGTCCGGGTGGCTGTTGTAGTCTGGGTCTGGGGTCTGAGTGAAGCCTGAGGCCGACACCAGCTCCGGGCTGTCAGCCGGAGAGCTGTACCCCAAAAGAGAGGCAACGTGGGTGTGATCCTGCAGGCTGGTGAGGATGATGTCCAGCTGCATCCTCTGTGCCATTCAAATAACATACACTCAGATGATGATTAATGTGGTGGAGTACAAAGCTCCAAAGAGCCTATAGTTTCACACTGTGGTGGAGAAGCTGAGATATCGCTCCTGGTAACTATGGTAACTATAGGAAGTGTCAAAGGTCAGATTCTAGCCAAGTTCAGAGCCGCGTTTCCATCGCAGGAACTTCGGGGTAATTTTCCGGGGCCAGTGTGTGTCTCCACTGCAGGAACTTCGCCCACAGGGCCATTTGCAGGAACTTTTACAGGGCTCAACAGTGTCCCTACTATGCTAGGTACTCCGTTGGGCCCTGGTGGGGCTTGAGGTTAACCCAATTGGCTTGCGCAGGCTCTGACGCGTGCAGAAAGCACCAAAACAACCGGCATTTCCAGCAGCATTAGCCTAGCAACAATAGCCTTGCAGCAATAGCCTTGCAGCAATAGCAATGCAGCAATAGCAATGCAGCAATAGCAATGCAGCAATAGCCTTGCAGCAATAGCCTTGCAGACACCATTGGAAAAAGCTAACAACAGCACAGCTTTGATTCATACGGGGTTTGAGGTATCGCGGCAAAATAGAAAGATATTTTCAGACATTCACCTTGAAGCACTGGGGATTCAGAAGCAGAACTATAAAATAAACTCAAAGACAACAACAACCGGAGCAGTTACGACCGTAAAATAAACAAATGGGTTTAGCGTAATGAGTTTTGCTTATGCTGCAGTTGAAACTCATGAAGTCGTCGAGTGGTCCAACTCTGCAGTGGAGACTCGGCCAGTGAGAGGACCCAGGGAGTCCTCTCCCTGGCCTTATAAAAGTTCCACCCTGCTCCTTTTACCAGGAACTCCTGCGATGGAAACGCGGCTAGAAACAAAGTCACAAAGCTCCACGTCTTCTTTGTCAGCACATATCAATTATGGCAGATGTATACAAACCGGTCCAGAAAGGGCCGCTGTGGCTGCAGGTTTTCTATCAGACTCAGCAGGTGCAGCGCAGACTCCACCCATTTCCTCAAGTGAGTTCAGTCCTAACCTGAAGATTTGATGAAATGGGCGGAGTCTGCTCTGCTCCTGCTGGGTTTGATAGAAAACCTGCGGCCACAGCGGCCCTTTCTGGACCGGTTTGGACACCTCTGAATTATGGTCTCATTATTTAGGCCCGAGCCCCATCTGGGCATAGGGCCTGTTGCTTTCCCAATGAGGAATGCAGGCTGGTCCCTCTCTCTGCTCTCTCTCCCTGGTCCCTCTCTCTCTGGTCTCTCTCTCTCTGGTCTCTCTCTCTCTGGTCTCTCTCTCTCTGGTCTCTCTCTCTCTGGTCTCTCTCTCTCTGGTCTCTCTCTCTCTGGTCTCTCTCTCTCTGGTCTCTCTCTCTGGTCTCTCTCTCTGGTCTCTCTCTCTCTGGTCTCTCTCTCTCTTGTCTCTCTCTCTCTCTCTGGTCTCTCACTCTCTGGTCTCTCTCTCTGGTACCTGTCCCTTGGAGAGGCTCTCCCAGCGGTCTGGTCCCTGTGGCAGCAGTGTGTGGAGCAGCTCCATCCTCTCTCTGAGCGGTGGCAGTAGCATCGTAGCTCCGACCGACAGAGTCTCAATCACCGCCTGAGGAACAAGGGCTGCGTCAAAGATAGCTATGAATTTAGCAATCAGCTGATATTTTTCTGTTCTTTTGAGTACTAGTTGTAGATACTCTGTAACGGACCAAACACTGTTATGAATGTGTTCATTGGTGAGGTGTATGTTGAGGTAACATATTCAAGCATGTGTTTATTCTTGTATTTGAACTTTTCACAGAGACCAGGATTTGCTTTATTATTAATACCTAATAAGAACTTGCCTTTTTGTGCCCATAAGCTAAAGCGAGATCCAGAGCTGTAGCTGCCAGTGTGTGGTTTACTCATTTAGTAAATGTGTGTTTCTGGACTATTAAGAGTTTACAACTCTTAGTATTAAATGAAGTCATCATTTGATATTTGTGTCCTTTCTTAAGTGATCTTCAGTAGGTTGAAATCTGTTTGACCTGGCACATACTGTCCGCACAAATAAGATAAGTCCCTTTTGAGGCAGAATTATCTAACCCAGTAGTAGTCAAACCCCTGTCTGTGGGCCTGATGTGGCCCTTTGGATAAAAAAAAATATACTTTCTTACACATGTATGTAAATGTAAGTCTGAGAAAACATTGGAAATTATGTCTGACTGAATGACTAAATTAATGAGCAGGCCTTCTGGTTGGCCTGTACCTCCTGGATATCGTCGGGCACAGAAGAGTCCATGAGTCTGAAGAGCAGATTCCGGAGAGGTCTGGCCTGTCGCCCCAAGATACTGGTAGCTACGCCCCCAGCCAACGCCAGAGCAAGGTGATTGGACAGGAGCCGCAGACACAGCTTCAGGAAGTTGTGATGCTCCCTGCAAGCAAAACACTCTGGGACTCACTCTGACAAGATTAAAGGTTTGCAATAAGTAAAACAGTGATCAACTGGAACATTGTCATCAACTAGGTTCTCTTCAGGATTATTTATTATTCTATTATTTCACACACGCATACACACACGCAAATATGCACACAGGTTTAGTGTAATAGAAGTGGATTAGGGTCATGCTAAGTCACCTGGAGGAGGGGAAGGGCACTGGGGGAACATCACTGTTGATGCCTTCGCAGTAGCGCTCCAGAAAGGATCTCAGATGTGAGAAGGTGCTCTCCTCAAGGTCCACACAGTAAGGACGATGCCAGGCCACCACCTGCCTGTAACCATCACATTTCTATTGTTAAACCTGATGCCAGGCCATTCTCTGCTGTCTCTCACTCTCTGCTCTCTTTCACTCTGTGCACACTCTCTTACTCTCTGCTCTCTCTCACTCTCTACTTTCTCTGCTCTCTCTCTGCTCTCTTTACTGTTTTGTCAATGCATTTGTGCAGTCTCAGACCTGTCTCTGGGAAGCGCTGTCCATGCCAGGCTATGAGACGTCCCAGCTGAAATCTGCTGGATGGCCACTCCGTCGAGACCCACAACCTTCTTTGGTTTGGTTATGGGTCCAGTGGAATTCCCCTGTCCACACTGACCCATGGAGTTATTACCCCACGCATACACCTCGTTATCTGGAACAAAACAGTACAGGCAATTCACGCAAACCTTCCTCCTGGGAGCATATGTGACCTGTTATCTGTGGACAAACATATGTGTACATGTGACCTGTCATCTGGGGACATTTACAGTGGGGCAAAAATGTTTAGTCAGCCCCCAATTGTGCAAGTTTTCCAACTTAAAAGGTTGAGGGAGTCCTGTAACTTCCATCATAGGTATACCTCAACTATGAAAGACAGAATGAGAAAAATAATCCAGAAAATCACATGAACCACTGATTTTTAAAGAATGTATTTGCAATTCATGGTGGATAATAAGTATTTGGTCAATAACAAAAGTCCATCTCAATACTTTGTTATACTGTATACCCTTTGTTGGCAATGCCAGAGCTCAAACGTTTTCTGTAGGTCTTCACAAGGTTTTCACACACTGTCGCTGGTATTTTGGCCCATTCCTCCATTCAGATCTCCTCTAGAGCAGTGATGTTTTGGTAACACAGACTTTCAACTCCTTCCAAAGATTTTCTATGGTGTTGAGATCTGGAGACTGGCTAGGCCACTCCAGGACCTTCAAGGTCTGGAGTGGCTTCTTACAAAGTCCTTCTTACAAAGCCACTCCTTCGTTGCCCGGGCGGCGAGTTTGGGATCATTGTCATGCTGAAAGATCCAGCCACGTTTCATCTCCAATGCCCTTGCTAATGGAAGGAGGTTTTTATTCAAAATCTCACCATATATGGCCCTATTCATTCTTTCCTTTACACGGATCAGTCGTCCTGGGTCGTTTAGCAGAAAAACAGCCCCAAAGCATGATGTTTCCACCCCCATGCTTCACAGTCGGTATGGTGTTCATTTGGATGCAACTCTCCTCCAAACAGGAGTTGAGTTATACATGTGACATTCTCCCAATCCTCCTCTGGATAATCCAAATACTCTCTAGTAAACTTCAGACGGTCCTGGACATGTGCTTAAGCCGGGGGACATGTCTGACACTGCAGGATTTGAGCCTCTGGTGGCGTAGTGTGTTACTGATGGTAGCCTTTCTTACTTTCATCCTAGCTCTCTGCAGGTCATTCACTAGGTCTCTTAGTGAATGACCTGCAGGACCATTTTGACCCAACGGGGTGAGATATTGTGTGGAGCCCCAGATCAAGGGAGAATATTAGTGGTCTTGTATGTCTGGGAGCAATTATTAAGAAAATGGTTCTTAATAATTGCTCCCACAGTTGATTTTTTCACACCGAGCTGCTAACCAATTGCAGATTCACTCTTCCCAGCCCGGTGCCGGTCTACAATTTTGTTTCAGGTGTACTTTGACAGCTCTTTGGTCTTAGCCATAGTGGAGGTTGTAGTGTGACTGGTTGAGGTTGTGGACAGGTGTCTTTCATACTGACAAAGAGTTCAAATAGGTGCCATTAACACAGGTACGAGTGGAAGACAGAGGAGTCTCTTAAAGAAGGAGTTACAGGTCTTTGAGAGCCAGAAATCTTGCTTGTTTGTAGGTGACCAAATACTTATTTTCCACCATCATTTGCAAATACATCCTCTGGTCTCTCTCTCTCTCTGGGGTCTCACTCTCTTCCTGTTCTCTCTCTGGTGTCTCTCTCTCTTCCTATTCTCTAGTTTCTTTCTATCTCTTTCTGGTCTCTCTTTTGTGTTTGTTGTAATACATATGTGAAATTATAGGGTGTTTGAAAAGTGGGTCATCATGCAACGCAGACTGTTTGATGCTGCCCATACGTCAAACCTGGCTGGTGGTAAATAGATGTGTGAGTGATGATGACAGCAGTGCATACCATGTGAGAGAGCGAGGCAGTGACTGTCTCCAATGGAAATATCCACCACGCGTGTCGTAGCCAACTCCTCGATGAGTTTAGGCCTCAGAGCAGTGGCCTCAGAGGACCCACAGCCCAGACAGGCCCCACAGCCCCAAGTGTACACCTGAAACAGACCAGGGGCCAACAGGCCTCAGCACAAATGTTGTACATCCAAACTCCATACATCTTATGAAGAACTTAGAACTCATGAAAAACTTTGCTCATGAATAATGTAGTTCACTATTGATGTTCATTGGTTTGTTTTATTATTATTGCATTTTTGTGTTTGGTTCACTGATCTGTGTTGATGAATTGACAACTTTGTTCTCTGAGACGACTGCTGTTGTGGTGTAGGGATACACAATAATAAATTCAATTGAATCTTTAAGTGTTGATAGAGTACGTTGGAAGTATTGGTATATTTTTCGATATCGGCCGATGTTTAATTTTTTCAAATTGGGCCAATAACCACAACCAATGTGTATTGTTGGGTTGCAGCTGACATCACGCAGCTTTAAACGCAAGTTTATTTGTATAGCACAAATCACACACAAGGCAACTCAAAGTGCTGAACAAGACAAGATAGTATTAATATCATAAAAAATCACAGGACATTAAAAAGAAAGATAAACATATAATCCCTCAGTTGTATGCAATTGTATGCACAGCTAAACAGAAATGTTTTTAACCTGGATTTAAACATTGTCAGAGAGGAGGCCTGTCTCACATTTTCAGGAAGTTTGTTCCAGATTATAGCAGTATGCATCTAAAGTGCAGCCTCCCCATGTTTAGCTCTGACTCTGGAAACCAGCAGGAGTCCCGTCCTTGTGCTCCTCAGAGTCCTGGGCCGGTTCATATAGCACTAACATGTCCCCGATGTATTTTGGTGCAAGGCCAGCAAAGCTGTTTTAAAGTCTATTCTCTCAGCTACAGGAAGCCAGTGCAGAAACTAAGGACTGGACTAATGTGACGAGGCGACGGTAGCTCAGTTGGTAGAGCATTGGTCTTAGAGCCAGAGGGTCGTAGGTTTGAGCCCAGCTCAAGGCTTTCACCATCAACTCCCACTATCTGCTGTCGTTGTGTCCTTGGCAAGACACTTAACCTCTGGAACATCAGCCACAGTGGGGCGGCTGCGGCTGTAAAGTGCCAAACTGCCG
>JAPMNZ010934938.1:0-36533 GCA_029875035.1 Pomatoschistus microps | reverse complement strand
TTTTTATATTCACGATATTGGAAAAACGCATATTGTCAAATTCACGTTCGCGATATTATCGTCTACAATATATATCGCCCACCCCTAGTGGCCACATCGGCTACAGCAGCGCGCAACTCTGGCTGTGCGTTTAAATCAGCAAAGCTGTAGAACGTGGATCGAGGCCACGCGGTGCTGAGGACTGAGGCGGCTCCCAGGGAGGGAAATGCAGCTCACAAGTGTGGGCCAGGGAAGACAGTCCACAGGTGCAGATAAAAGCAGGTAGGGTGCTCTGTTTTTATGTCTTGTTGCTGTTTTTTAATGGCCCTAGAGGTCTCTGGTGTTTCTCTTACCAGAGTCTACTGTTGGTCTGTTTAATGTTTAATGTTTATTGTCTACTGTGGTGTGTGCAAAATGTATGTGGTGTAAAGTATGTGAACCCCTGTCCCAAGACAAATTGCTCATATCTTATCTCACTTGACACTCCTTGCTTAAATTCTGTGTTACAATATCTCTCAATCGATCATACAAAGCTGTTTGTGCCATGGTAAACAAATGTAATACAAATGAAGTGGTGGAAGTCTTGGTTGTATGTATGTTCTCACACAGACAATGTTCCACTAGGGACGTGGCTAACTCTCACGAAGCTCTGGACATTGACCTTCATTCACTCCAATTCTGTAAGCAATGTCGCAATAAACACCAGTTCATTGAACTCCATGTCTCTGCGCACTTCATCTGCAACATTGATATATCTTTAAGGGTTAAGTTGGACTGTTTTTGTTCATCGCTCTTGGCCACACAAATGTATACACTCTGCCACACGGCGACCCTGATACTTTCCCCTTGTCTCCTATAACCCCCCAGTGCCAAAAGAGCTAAATTAAGCCAAGTGTATTCTACAAACCTTGGTGACCCATGCTATCTAATAAACGACTAATGGAGGGAAACACAAGCGTCTCATTAGGATACTGCCAAAAGACGCACACACACACACACACACACACACACTCTCAGTTGAACTTTTTTCTGGCTCCAAGCCGGACATTAATGATGTTCCAGCTGGTTTTAACAACTTTTTATTTACTGTAGGGGTAATTTTCCAGAAAGGCAAACGTGATGATGATGATGTTTGGGGAATTTGGAAGGCATTAATCAGCTGTGTTTTCCCCTTAAGAAAGGCACAAATCTGATACGGCTTTAGCTTGAGACCATCACTTAAAAGCCTATAATATAGTCATGTACAAATAATATAGGGTTTTAACCGCAGTGAGATACAGCAAACGTCATGATTGGAATGGTATTTTGTGGCCTCTTACTGTAGAGAGATTTACAAGGTGCATTAATTTTTAAAAGGTGAAAGTGAGACTCACTAGTTGATTATTTGGTAAAGAAACTTGATTGACAGGTCAAAATAAGAAGCTGATGAGAGGCGCCTGTCTGCCACTGATAAAACCGACACACCACAGAAAATCGTTGCATAGTAATGATGGAGCTCAGCCAATAATGTTATAATCTGTTGAAATCAAGGCTGTGTCACCTCTAGACTTATGAAACAACATACAATAGAAGTCCACTGGACCCTGACACGGTGCCCAGAAGTCCAAATGACAAACACTTAAGCATTCGCATGGGTATGATTTGTGTAATGAACGGGAGTCAACAATGAATTATGGATCATATTCTAATGGTTGACTTGCCCCTCTCATTACTGGCATGCTAATGTGGATGGGAAGCGAACGTTATTAGTGAAGGGGAAAGAGCAGTAGAGGAGGGTTTCCTGATGGCCGAGTCATCACCACATCTTTTCAACTGGACACACTGAGAAAGCGTAGTTAAAGCCCATTGCCCCTGTTTTACTATAGAGGAAACACACACATTGTGGCAATACATTTCCTGCTCTGAACAATATTTTGAAATCTATAAATGTGTTCAAAATGCCAAGAATTATCCAATCAAGTAATGACATTCTGAGTGCTACATCAAAAGCATTCACTAACTGCAGTTGAGCGCCAATCTGCACTGGCGTCCAACTGCTGTAATACATCAGAGTGCATGCATAGGCACCCTACAACATTTATCACTGCACTGGTCAAGGTGGAGACATCTCCTGCAATCTATCTCAAGCTTTATTGGCACCAAAACACTGGCTTTTATGCTATTCCCAGAGATTTATGAGCAACTAAAGGCGGGTATTTGTGCATGCACATGCATGTGTAAATTAGCAACCAGACCGCGCCTCTTGCTCTGAAAGGAATCAGGCTGCTGTGCGCTTATTGACACCTCACCTCCCTTACAGTGCCGGCTTTACCCATCTATACTCCCATCCATCACTTTCCTTTAAAAGCCTGTTAGGAAACCCAATACCTTTCATTAGCACAAAAAGATTAGCTTTGAAGCAGGCAGGGTGTTTGTGCGTGGAGGGAAGAGAAAAGAGCAGCAGTAACAGTGAGTAGGAGGGATAAATAAAGATAATCAGAGGCGCAAGGAGCCAGGCTGCCACTTAGCTTAACCTACAGTCTCACACACGCTTACAAGACAATTCACACAGTACATGGCTGTTTAGATTTTAACTGCTCACATGTTTTATTTTTTGAAGAAACTGTACATGTACAGTTCATCTAATATAGTTATCTAACATTCACGGGACTAATACAACTTAATCAGGCATGTAAATATTGCACAATTTAGCACAACTTTAGCTATTGGATTCATAATGCTACTCATTCAATACAAAAACTTAATCTGAATTTAAGTTTGAGGTTTGCCAGGTTTACAAATGCACAGATTGCATAGATTTTCCCCTGAGAGAAGACTTCATTCTTATCTGAAGACACACTTATTTACAGGTAACCCTGTCTTTCCAAGGTGAGATGATCTTTACCAAGTAAAAACAAAGCATTGTCCACCCTTTACATGTTTACAGCTCCATCTTAAGGAAAACAATCTACAGAACAATATTACCGACACATTTTAACCTAATGCCCGTCAGCTTTAGGGACTGAGATAAAATCTATACTTCATCTGAGGAGCTGAAGTGTTTGCTCACACGCAGAGCTTGTTTGTGATCAGCCAGGCCCCTGTGGCTCCCATAATCAGGTTGCCGTGGGTGTAGGTCTAATTCACAAAGTGACTATGTGCATGTGATGGTAAATGACAAGTACAGAGGTCGGGGCAAAATCGTGTGCACACACACTTGAGCTAGAATTAAAGATATCGATCTGCCAAGATCAGAGCTTAACCCTGATCAATGTCTAATCTGTTTGTTTGTTTGTCGTGCATGGTCTTCTACGCATGATGTCAATCTTCATCCTTTTCTTTTCAGCAGCATTAATATTCTCTGATTTCACAGGCGGCTATATCCCCAATAAGCGTTCCTCTAAAGTGCATCAAACAGGTTGTTGTTGACCAGTTTCAACCAAAAGTCCTTGAACATAACATTGAACAGTCTCCTGGGAGGTAGAGTTTAAATCATGTTGGAGAAACAAAAACCTACATACATTTATTACCTCTGTCCAGAATGTCAAGTGATCACTGGCATTTGTTTCTTTGTTTGTTTGACTGCAAGTGACATAACTTGTTTGTTACTTGCAAACTACACATGTATGTGTGCAATGGCACAGGAAACAAGAGATTCAATTCTAGAGGTAATCCAAATCACCTTCTGGATGCAAGATTTTGTTAAGTGATGGACCTTTGCTTGGTGGAGGTTAGCACTCTACGAGAGCTTTTTGAGTACTTACAGCACTTGTTGCATTGCAGGACAGGTATAAAGAACGTAGAACTTGGAACAGCATGGATTGATTACCTGTAGGGATACAAAGAAATAGTAACGCAAGATTCGTTTATAAAATCCCTGGTGGTTTAGTGTGTTTGCTCTTCAAGTTGAGAAGATCATGGTAAATCAATAAAATAATATTATTTTTAGTGTCAGTGATGCCACTGGAGAATCTTTCTCTCTACGTCCTTTCAGCAACACATCTTAAGTGTCTAAAGCATCCAATTCACGACAAATGGGAAAAAACAATCCACATTGTATTACAATATATTGAGAGTATAGTAACGCAGTCTAAATCTCGACAGAGAAACAGCACCACCCTTTGGACAATTTTTGTGCTGTCCAACTAAGTCCCTCACAGTAGGGTGAAATTTTGTGTGCAATCTTAAATTCTAGAGCATCTCTTTGTCTCAGCACTTCTTAATGAGCCTCTTGAGACTGAATGTGAAACTACCTGTGTCTACTGGCAGTGTAAAAAGCTGCACCCTCTTCTCCTCCTCAGAAACACTGGATCTGCAGGATTTGGAGAGACGCTGAGGTGCTTTTCCTGAAATAAGGGTGTCTCTTACATCGTGTATACAGAATACTTGTGGTGCTCAGCATACACTCTTTACTACTCAGTAATACTGCACTTCAAAGTCAGATAAGTTTCAGTGTTTCATCCGAACAATTCTGGAAAAAATACACTTTCAGAATTACCGTATTTGTCTCAGAATGGAAATGCCAAAAAAGACCCTGTAATACAGTTACAAGCAAGAGTAATAAATGAATAATTAGATTTGTATAAATCATTGAAATATCATTTGTTTCTGCAGATTAATACAAGATAAAACCTGTGGTAGGACCAGTTGTGCCAAGCCTAGTATATAACTTTAGTGCGACAAGTTACTGTAAGAGGGGATCTGCTCTATTGATAACTTTAAAAATACTTTTGACTACTTTTACCTGTGATAAAGTAATCAAAAGTACTTATTTAAGGTGCCCTATTCAACTTCTGAAAGCTAAAGAAAGCACAGTGACCTAGCTCCAGTGAGATGAGATGACACAACACAACACAGTGCGAGATTGGCCGTGCTCTCTAACCCCTTCTTGCACATGAACTTGCCTCTCAAATATCACTGAGTCCGATCCCAGCAGGAAGACCTTTGCAGAACAAAGGAGGGCTGTGATAAAGGGGTGGCTCAGCAATGACACACAGCCTTTTCCTAACACAACAAAGACACGCATGCACCATTGGCCTGCCCGGATGCAGCCAGTCTCTTGACTTATTCCTCGATGTTGAAAAACACAGGTAACTGGATAAAACAAGGGACTGAGGTCTAGACAAGGTAATAGAAAAAAGAGAAGCTGGGGAGAGTGATGGATTCCTAAAAGTGATGGGAGTGACTGAGAGGGTGAGATAGAATAACCTTGACAAGGAGGGTAATATTTCATTCAAACTCAGCCAAATGAGGTCACAAATTGTCAAGTGTGATACATGAAATAACTCAGAAAAAATATGTATTTATTGTATCATATGGCTTACCATTAGACAAAGCAGATATATAACCATTGACAGATTCCAAACTTTGGAAGATTGGAATCCCCTTTTGAACAATATATGTACTATCGCTATATTTCTAACTGACTGCCACCCAATATTTAAAAGGTAAATACATAAATACACCATGAAATGTAATATTCCAATTCAACTTTTTTATTACCTCAAGAATAATGAGGCACAAACATTCGATCATAGATGCCATTTTGATTGCACCTGCAAGAGTCCAAATTCTCAGCCAAATGTTGTGTGTGTAAAGTGCTGGCAGAGATACAGAGGCGCAAAACAGATGTGGGGGTCATTACTATAATCGCTCCATTTACTTCTACCCTGAGAGGGACGGCTGGTCAGCACCATCTGGACATGCAAGCACCAGTGTCTACACAGCCAGTGCCAGCGCTACAGGGCTTCAGGACTCATCATCCAGCTTTTGAAGGGAATACTGAAAATGATCATGTAAAAACGAGCATGTCCATCCACCCGTTTATCCCTTCTCTCTTTCATCAATTTCCCCACACATTCCCACAAAACCTTCCACATTGGGAATATAGGAGCATTGTTTTTGCTTAAGGCTAAGAAAAAAATGGAAGACGGCCGTGGTGAATGAGAGCACAAGGAAGGGTTTCTGTCAGTCTGCTGAGAATATGGCCTCTCTGGTACGTGTGGTTAAAAGATAAAGTCTGTGAGCTCATCTGCGTGTAATTTCCTGCTATGGCTAAGGAGGTGGTGGAAAGTGATGAGCAGAGGAGTGGCTGACACAGGGTGAGCTCGGCTGAAGCGCTGGACTCAAGAACGTGCCAAGTGATTGTCAAGCAACATGTTGTCATAGAAACGACACACGTCTAGACTGAGACAAGAGAAAGATACCGAGGGGAAATAATTAAGGCAGAAGATCCAGGTTTAATATAATATTGGGGAAATTATACATAAGTAGTGTCAAATCAAATTCATGTAATATTGGATTTCAGTTACAGTGACAGGCTAGATGTTCTAATAATTCTGATATAAACAGAGCTACTGACAGTATTATAAAACTACAAATGACGGGAACATCTACAATAGACTTTAAAACTGAATTAATGTGTTCCTCTGAGATAATTTTGACTTGTTTTTAACATGGCTTTTATTTTTGGCACAAACATGTATATGAATGTTGTGTCTGTACTATATGTAATATTTTATGAATGAGTAATGTGTTTCCTGTGTTGGTTCAAAGGCCATGTTGTCATTGTAAGAAAGAATATGTTCTAAATTGTCTGACCTAGTTAAATAATTGATAAAAAAATCTATTAAACAAAGTAAGTAATCTTTATTTATACACCGCCTTCACAGACCAGAGTCACAAAGCGGTTTACAGAAAACAGTATACAAACATGTTGTGCTATCATGTACGTCATGGTGGAATAGCAAATAGCCCATTTTCAAGATCAAACTACTTCAACTTGTCTGTAGCCTTTGTCGCAACATTGTGTGTTTATTGTGTTCATCACATGTCTTTTGACCATATTTTCATTATTATATTATCCTTTTGTCTTTCATTTGGCTCCATCTCCATTTCCTCTTAGCTCAAGCATTTTTTCCTCTGGCCTCACTCTATCCCCACAGAGCCAGGCTGACATTGGGCATGAGGTCAGTGAGATGGGCAGACTTGCTGGTGCTGTCAGTGGGCTCAAATGGGCTTAGATAAAGTGTGCAGAGATACCCATGGGACACTCACCACCATCCCTCCACCTCACACACACACATGCATTTAAAATGACAAAAGTATTTGTGATAGGCAATACACATACTAGGCACAACAAAGCTGGTCAATTTGCTGAACAATATAAAAAAGCTCTAATCCTATATGAAAAAGGTTAGCAATATTCTGAAATGTCAACTCAGTAAACAAAGGACTGGCTTTACTTAGCATACAATCTATGTATGGATATTAAACTTTTAAAAGGGCAATCAGTGAAGTGATATTTGAACTAACACAGTTAGGGTAATGTCCCATTTTTCCATCTTATTTTACATAAGCAGCAGAACATCTGTAAAAGGATGTCATGGATAGGGTCACTTTGGATTACTGTTGAATAATGTTGCTACTAAATCTATGTCGCACTGCCCCCATGTGGTTATGGGCAACATTGCAAAGGAAACAACCAAAAGTAAACCTGTTGCATTTACACGTATTTTTTCATACTAGTTTTGCACTCAATCATACCCAGCAATAATGTTGGCACCTACCTGTCCACATGTTGCCTCCTCTAATCCAGCCGACCGATCTGGTTACAGGATTAGGTTCCAGGTCATGTGAGCTCTGTCAGACAGGAGCCGTATCACTTCCAGATCCAGTTTGCAGTGGCCTGTGCAGAGTACAGATGTAGGTTTCCTGGAATTATTAATTCTGTTTTTCTAGTTTTCAACGAGAGAAAGTAATCAGGTAAGATATGTATTACTAATAAACTTGTAATGACTTTTGACTTTTCAACAATCACCTGACATATCCACTTTTTCCCCACAGTGGGGTATCCATAATGGCAGAGGCTCCACGGCCGAGCACTGGCAAAAACAGTGCACGTCTGGGTAGCAGTGGGACTGGGGGTGTGCGTGTGCCCCAGGAGCCCTCTCTCAAAGTTGGTGTGGTGTTAGATGAAAGGGTGGACTTCCTTCGAGAACAGGCTTTCTGTGTGCTACGGGTTAAGACGGATAAATGGAACCGCTTCATTGGAGCAGAGGAAAACCAGAAGATTATACTGGATTTTCTAGACCACATCTGGACCAACCGCCTTCTGCTCTTTACTGGACCTGGAGGAACTCTGCATGCAGGGGATGCTCAAGTAAGAAATCATGACAGTGAAGATTTTTGTATTAAAATTTTTTATTACAAATTGGATTTATAATACAAAGAAAGCAAACATAGTATCGTGGTAAAATGTCTGTAACGTTTGATTTGTCAACATAGCTACTACATAATAAATATACAACTTTAGTGCACATACCTGCATCTATACTAATGTACTTGTTTTGAAATAAGTCATTGCTTATTTCCGGTGCTTTCAATGCTGTTGAAAGCATTCCTACTGTATTTTCATCTGTGAAGATGTCTCCTCCCTGGAAGACAAAAATACTATGTGTGATAAAAAGAGGAGTGAAAAGGGTCAGTCGTGAGGAGTTTAAAAACCAGCTGAGACTGGGGGAAGTGCCAGGGTACCCGATGGAGCACCTTCCACTGGTCATCTCAGAGGTACAGTAAGATCCTATTTAACTGCACGAACAGACAAACTTACCAAGATGGTGATACATTCAGGTGCTTGTGTCAGTGCTGTCCAATGGCCTGAACCACGAGGATTGGCCCCGAGTGGTGTCCGAGGACACGCACAGACACCTGGAGAAGCTGCGGAGCAACGTGGTGACGCTGCGAGGGCGCGCGGAGGGACGCACGCTGCTGCCGCTCCCGCTGTGCGTGGAGAGGGCCCAGACCCGCGACATCGCCGTGAGGTGAGTTATACCCACTGAAGTTCAAACATGTGGCAGAAACGCACAATCCCCGAGACGAGCAAATAAATTAGGCATAGATACTACTGACTGAGTGAATGGGTTACTGCCTGCATTTGACATTACAGCACGTGGTGTTTGCCGCGAAAATCATATACGCCGGATGCAGAAACAAGTTGACCGGATGTCTAAAGGGATTCTATATTTACAGTTTATGTTTTCTAAAGCGACTAAACCAATAAACTCTTTGTAACTGATCAAATGTCTAAATTGGATATTAGTTGAATTAGAGCATTTTGACGAATCGCTTTAGATTAAAAAATATGGCACAAAATTAGCTTTTTTATATTTACCATATATTTATATTTACCACTAGCCAGAGCCATGTTTTGTTTTGATTGGTGATCATTTGTTTTTTTCACTTTTCCAACCATTATGCCGTCAACAGCCCGACTGGTTGGCCCGTGGATAGTGGATTGTTATACTCCATAGAGACTCTTATTATTCAGTGGTCTGGCCAGATATGGACAGTGCTACAGAAAAGCTCTGCTGCGATGTTACAAGGGGGAGACCACCCTGTCCCCAGCCTGGAACTCCACTTCTGGTCTGCTCAACGAGAAAACCTTCGAGGCATCCAGGCTCAAGTAAAAATAATCTGGTCAAATTTCTTAAGATAAACAAGTAAAATGATTAGTGCTGTATGCTGTTGATTGTTAACTCAAGATTAATCACAATTAATCACTAATTTCTTCCCTATTCCAAATGCTTTGATTTTTTTGGACACATACTGTAATATATTATTATTTTACTGTAGATTCAAAGTCCGAAAGTGCAGAAAATTATGGACATCTTGAAGAGGGTTGAAAGCAGTTACTACTATGCTTTCCAGGACGTCTGCACCAAAATTGATGATGGTATTCTGTCTAAAGAGATGCACCTTATACGTACATGCCATAACCAATTGAATTATGTGTTGTTTTAGCGGTGCTGGAGGCAGATGACATTGACCTATATCTTCGGCCTCTGAGGAGGATGATCAGTAACTTAGAAGAGAGGAGTTTCCCACACACTGAGAGTTTGCTGCATCCTCTTTATCACACGCTCTGTCTCATCTGGAGCCGCTCCAAATACTATTGCACTCCACAGCGCATGGTAGTGCTGCTGCAGGAATTCTGTAACTTGATAATTGAAAAGGTAATCTTATTGTCAGAAAGAAAAGTTACATGAAGCTTAAAAAGACTTTGATATACAGTATGTTGATAAACTTTACACAGGCGTTTGCATACTTGATCCCTGAGGAGCTTTTTAAGATGGAGCTGGAAGAGGGCATGGAGCGAGTTCAGATTACAATCTCAGTGCTTCAAACCTTCAAGCAGCTATTCCAAACATACAGACAGCAGGTGCCCCAATACTACAAATACAGCCACCAAGTGAAGCTCTGGGACTTTCCAGCTTCATTAGTTTTCAAGCGCACAGATCGCATCATGGAGAGACTGCATATGGTTGAGGTCAAGATTCTTTGTTAAGAAATACGTTTTTTTTTAATGCTGATTTCATGTGCATAATATGTTGCTGTTCTCTGATTTACAGGGGTTATTTGCAACTGCTTTGGACTTTCTAAAGTTAGAGAAAGTTGAACTTGGTGGATCTAGAGGGAAAGTATTAAATGAGATGGTTTTCACTTTGAATGAGGAGTTTCATGACCAATGGAGAGGCCTCAGAGAAAGCAAATATGACCCTTTAGACTACACCAAAGATGTGAGAATCTGCTACAATACTATTTGACACATTTTATTCAATGAAAAGACCTGGGTTGGGATTAGTTGACAATGATAACATGGAATCATAATGTAATATAATGCTTGACAAACAAATGCACACATAGTTGCTTAGCAGAAAGCTAAAGGAGTGGCTGAAAGGTTTTTTTTTTTCTTGCAATCTTGCGAACATATTAATTATGAAAAATTATATACCTTTATAATGAACAGTTTTATATTGTACTGTACCTTGTTATTTGTTTTATTTTTTCGTACAGGGATTTGTGCTGCATTACAAAAGGTTTATGGAGCAGACCAAAGATTTTGACCAAAGGTTGGGAACGGTTCTTAATCTAGCTTTCCAGCACTCCAGAAACCTCAAATCCACCTTCAAGGTTTTTCTGAATCTCTGATGTGGCGGTGTTGTATCACCCTCACTGAACATTAAATTTATGTATTTATTTGTATCTTTCACCCAAATTTAGTTGTTGAATATATTTGGAACATTACTTGACAGACCCAGGATCCACCAGCTGTTTTCTCCAAACTATAATGTGGTGTTGTCCTTGTTCAGTGAAGAGATAGATCAGTGTCAATTTACTCTGGATCAACACAAAGACCAAGTAAGACATCTAATACTCCAAAAATCAAATATGTCGTCTGGTCACTATAATCTATTTTCAGTTGCAGTCTGGCACAGTCATTGTTGGGAAAAACATGCCACCTGTGGCAGGAAACCTTGAGTGGTCTCAAGAACTTCGGAAACGCATTCTCACAAACCGGCGCAGCCTTTGCCAGCTCGCACAAATGTATGACTTTTTAAAACCTTTACACAAGCATGCAAGCATATTTAATTATGAAAAGATTTCATAATTATTATTATATTGTAATATAATCAGAATTAGATAGTTCTCTCACACTATATACAAAATCTATCTATATTAATCGAAAAATACTGTGCTATTAATTTATCAGGCCTTTAGGAAGTGCAGAAGCTGATGAAGTTCTACAGCGCTGTGAGCGTATACTTAGGGTCTTAGACAAACACGACGATGAGCTCTTCCAGGAGTGGACTGTGGGACTGGAGGAAATGTGTCAAAAACATCTGCATGACCCACTTCTAACTTTAGACAAGGATACAGGAATGTTCCAGGTCAACTTTAGTCCTGTGGTGAGTTTGGAAAATTACAATCAATCTACTGTGCTAAGACTTACTTATTATTTTATTCTCACAAGTTAACCTCTGTGTTGAGAGAGGTGAAGTACCTAAGAATCCTAAAAAATCAGGACATTCCTAAAGCAGCGTTGCATCTTTACTCCAATCGTGAGCGTCTCCACATGGTGAGTAGCCCTCTCTGGTGCCCAGCTGAAAAGATTACCACCACTTATCAGTCATTTTCACTCCCACAGTATATGCAGACACTGACGTTTGTAACTCAGTGGTCCAACCATTTGCACAGCACCATCCTCGCCGTAGAGCTTGGCTTGGTCAAAGATGAGATGAACAGGTCAACGCAGAAGCTGGAGCCTGCTGTGCGAGAACTCACCTGGGCTCAGGATGACTTGTGGCCCTACATTGAGAGCACACGAGACCTTTTCAAAGTGAGTTTTTTATCCACCATTGCAGAACAGTAGACATATTCTGTAGATGAAAGGTTAAAACGATGAAGTCTTTCGGAGGAATCAAAAGAACTGCTTTTAATGACAAAAAAATACTACAAAAGGGAACTTCCATTATAAGTCTGTACTCGCTGTAGTGTAACAAACATGCTTCTTGCTGTAAATAGAATCTCTCCAGTCGGGTCCAGAAGAGCAAAGCTAACGTGGAGGCCATCCAAGCTCTCATGAGCAGATTTAGTCATCGTGCTTTTATCACACGAAAAAGCCGCACATCAACTCTGCTCAGCTTCTCTGACATCGAAGACAGTGTTACCAAGCAGCACACACTGATCCACAATACTGGAGAGGAAATACACAAACTATTGCAGGTTGGTCTTCACCTCTCTGTATTTGTATCACTGCAAATAGCTTGACAAACATACTCATGTATAATTGCAGGAGAACCAGTCTCTGCTGGGAGTGGAAGCCTTGGAGAGCTCTGAATGGCAGGCGTATACAGACTACGTGGACCGCATGATTCTGTCAGGTGTCTCTAGTGCAGTGCGCTGTTCCCTGCACTACCTTATTGATAACACAGACTCAGATCAAAACATCAAAGTATTGTTTGGTCTCCAGCTGGTTCTTAGTAACAATGAAATGACCTTTGAGCCATGTCTCGACTTTGGACAGACTGGAAACTTTTATGACATTGTGGACAAGATGGTTACTAACATCACCAAAATGGCATCCTTTATTCCTCGTGTGGCTAAGCATAAAATGTGTGATAATTATCAGGTACAAGTGTTATTTACTTTCATTAAGTGTTTTTTTCTCTGAAGGACATAAGTATCATCTATATTTTGTAGAGGGACATTCATGAAATGGAGGATTTGTCTGAGATGTGCCGCACCATCCGTTCAAGGACCAGAGCTGCTATTGCCAAAGTGAAGAGATCTTCAAGTGTTTTTTTGTGGTTCAGACTTTATTGTTATACTTGTATTTCTATTTTAAGGTGAAAGAGTACCAAGGATCATTTTCTAGTTACCGTTACCTTTGGAATGATGATAGGTAAGATTATGTTAAATGAAACTGCAATTTAGCTCTTGTAAACATGTAATATTATCATATTCAGGTCTGAATTTATGAGGCAGTTCTTGCTTTATGGCCATGTGCTAAGTACTGAGGAAGCTGAACTTTATGCAGACTATGAATTGAAGAAAAATCCACCCTCACTGGAGAATTTTAAAGAACAAGTAGGTATGTTTACCAAGGCTTAGACCCTTCATTATTATAGTATCTTTGTTTTTGTTGTGCAGATAAATATGTTTGAGTCTCTGTATGAGCGAGTCAGTAAGATGGAGGATTGCCGGGTGTTTTGTGGATGGCTACAGCTGGACATTTCACCGTTCAAACACACACTGATGAATGTAATCAAGAGGTGGAGCTGGATGTTCAAGGAGCATTTGCTTAACCATGTGAATCAGAGGTAAGACTAATACCTCCGGAAGCTATTATTGTTTAATATACTGATACACAAACTGCCAAAAGACATGATTTCTTGGTTCTCACTTTGATTTAATTGTTCTCACAAATAAATGAAACTTCTGTAATTTTATGCTCAAGAATTAGGATCAATGCAATATCGTTGCAAAAAATATACAATAACAATAAACATATTGAAACTATGTTTTATATTAGTTTAAAAACTGAATTAGTTAAACATTAGTTTGAAGCACTAAAATGTGTTGGTATACATTTCAGTGCTTCGAATTCTTGAGGAAGTTTTAAGACCAATCTTAATCTTTTGAGCGTAATTGTTTAAAATGAAGGTCTTTTGCTTTCAGTGTGAGGGAACTCTCCGCTTTCGTCCATGACACCGCCCGAGGCCTCTCTAAAAAAGTGTCGGATGGTGACTATGCTGGACTTGTGGACATCATGGGACACCTAATGGCAATGAGGGACAGACAGATAAGCAATGATCAGCAGTTCAAACCTCTGAAGTCCACTGCTGAGCTCTTGAAAACCTATGGACAGCAGCTACCAGACAGTGTATACGTTCAGCTTGAGGTATGGAGGCTTTCAGATCACACAACTTATCTTAATGATTCAATCAAATGCAATTTTTTATCATAGGAACTCCCAGAGAAGTGGAAAAGTCTGAAAAAGATTGCATTCACAGTCAAACATGAAGTGGCTCCTTTGCAGTCTAATGAGGTTTCAGTTATACGCAGGAAGTGTGTCCGGTTTGAGGTGAGTTTGTGTGTGACCTGTATAGGGTGTCACTGCTGCCGCCCCTAACAAAGAGCTCAATAGCTGACATGTAAACCCTCTCATTTTCTTTTATGCATTATGTATGACAGATAGCCCTGACCTTACTTATCATGTGAACAAATCTATTGTGTATGAGTTGTTGTTTAGATTCACTGAACCATATTTTTTCTTCTAGGTAAAACAGCATGAGTTCAGAGAACGCTTTCGAATGGAATCTATTTTCAAAATAAGTGTAGAGGAATCATATAGAAAAATTGATACTGTAAGGATAATCAATTTCAAATCCTGGAAATTACAGACGAAATTATAAAGGCAGACATTTTACTACTTTCCAGTGTCATCGAGGTGTAGCAGTAATGGAAGAGGAAATGAAGAGGCTTCAGGACACAGCAAATCTGTTTGAGGTTAGCTTTCCAGATTATCGGCAGCTTCGACAATGCCGGTCAGACATTGTGTTGGTCAAGGCTGTTTGGGATATGGTTATCTTTGTTAAGGTAGAAATCTTTTTATTATTCAAATGTGTATGTCTCAATGTTTAGTTTGCATACTAATAAAGGTGATTCTTACTGTTCAGACAAGTATAGAAGACTGGACTAAGACTCCATGGAAGGAGATCAATGTTGAACAAATGGACATGGAACTCAGACGTTTTGCCAAAGTAAGAATTTGTTTATCAAATTAAGAATGTCTTTGATGTCTTTGTGATCTTTTCATCTGTTTCCAGGAGATGAAGGTGTTGGATAAAGAGGTGCGTGTGTGGGATGTTTACTTAGGGCTGGAGTCCAAAGTTAAAAATATGCTCACATCTTTAAGAGCAGTGAATGAGCTGCAGAACTCTGCTGTCAGGGAGCGACACTGGCAGCAGCTTATGAACACTACTGGGGTAAGTCTGAACATCCCAGAGAACACATTTTGTAAATATTAGATATTAGTTCATAAATCTTTTGTTTTGATATAATGATGTACTGTATGTGGTATGGTGTTATTTATCAACAGGTGACATTTGTGATGGGGAAAGGCACTACCCTTGGTGACTTGTTAGAGTTACAACTCCATCGTGTGGAAGAGGAAGTCAAAAACATTGTAGATAAGGCAGTAAAGGAAATGGCTATAGAAAAGGTAGATTTCTCTGGTTTATACAAACAACTAGAGATTTACTATTTAACTATTTGTTAAAAGCAAATCTTCCCCCTCTAGATCTTAGCAGAAATAACTCAAACATGGAGCATAATGTCATTGTCCTATGAGACTCATACCAGCACAGGCATGCCTCTGCTCAAAGCTGATGAAAATCTCATTGAAACACTGGAGGACAATCAAGTGAGCATGAGATACAGCTTGCCTGGAGCTTGATTTGTTCTTTACAAATAGCCTAAAAGTTACTATTTCAATTCAGGTCCAGCTGCAAAACATACTGATGAGTAAGTATGTGGAGTATTTCCAGACAGACGTCAGCGGTTGGCAGAGGAAGCTTATGGTGGCAGACCTGGTCATCTCATCCTGGATGTCAGTGCAGAGGACCTGGGCTCATCTTAACAGTATCTTCACCAACAGTGATGACATCCGCTGCCAGTTAGCGAGTGATGCTGAGCGCTTCCAGGGAATACACAATGACCTCCATGTGAGACGGACATTTATTCATGTGTAAAACATTGCCCGTGCTTATTTTTGTCCTTCTGCAGTCTTTGATGGCTACAACAATAGAGAATTCTAATGTAGTAGAGGTGACCAACTTCCCTGGCTTTTTGGAGAACCTTGAGGCCCTGCAACAGAGATTGTCTGTTTGTGAGAAAGCACTGGCTGAGTATCTGGAGACCAAGCGACTAACGTTTCCCAGATTTTATTTTGTGTCTGCCTCCGATCTGCTAGAAATTGTCTCAAAAGGAACACAGCCCAAACAGGTGACATTTATACGTATGGTTTACATGTAGTAGATTAAATACTCTTTTTAATTAAATCCATACACATTCTAGGTGACAAGGCACTTGTTGAAGTTATTTGACAATATAGCAGACCTACGCTTCACAGACTCCGAGCGAGGTGGAGGCAAAGAGGAGGAGGGGGTAGCGGTGGCGATTGGCATGTACAGCCGAGAGGGAGAATATGTGCCCTTCTCAGAAGCCTGTGTGTGTGAAGGACAGGTACTGGACATGTCAGCTGACAAGCCGTCATTACAAGAAATCAGCATTGACCTTTTTCTCCCCAGGCAGAGACATGGTTAGGTGCTTTGGAGGGCACCATGCGAAGTACGGTTAGGAAAGAGATCCAAGAGGCTGTGGGTGCTTATGAAGACAAACCTCGAGACCTGTGGCTTTTTGACTACCCAGCACAGGTTTAAACAATTAAACCACTTTAGATATCAAATGTAGAGGTGTTGTTTTGGTTATTACTACCACTGCTTGATAAAGTCTACCTGAATTGTCTTATGTGCAGGTGGGCTTGACTGGAAGTCAGGTGTGGTGGGCCACAGATGTAGAAATAGCCTTTGAGAGAGTAGAAGAAGGGTTTGAAACAGCTCTAAAAGACTACAACAAGAAACAAGTAGTGTTTGTTGCAATATCCATCTCGTATACTTTATGTACTTACATAATCTAACTTTCAGATCACACAGTTAAATTCACTAATCCATATGTTACTTGGTGAATTAACACCTGGGGACAGACAGAAGATAATGACAATCTGCACTATCGATGTTCATGCGAGAGATGTAGTGGCTTATCTGATAAGTCAGAAAGTAAGCAGCGACAATGTATTGTTGAGTAAATAGTTATTGAAGGAATATGTAAATGAGCATGTTTTACAATTTACAGGTTACGACAGCTCAGGCGTTTTCATGGCTTTCACAACTGCGCCACCGATGGGATGATGAAACCAGGCATTGTTTTGTGAACATTTGTGATGCTCAGTTTCAGTTCAGCTACGAGTATCTGGGAAATACCAACAGACTGGTTATCACCCCACTCACTGACAGGTGTGTCTGTTGTGTTTTTCCTTGTGTTAAATTTAGTGTACAAATTAAAGTGAAAAAATAAAAAAAACTTTCTATTCAGACCTGGACATATTCTTAGATCTATGTTTTGATTTTGTTTCTGATTGGTTCAAATTCTTTTTGAGGTGTTACATAACCCTGACCCAGTCCTTACACTTGACCATGAGTGGCGCCCCTTCTGGCCCAGCTGGAACTGGTAAAACAGAGACAACTAAAGATTTGGGGCGTTCTCTTGGCATCATGGTCTATGTATTCAACTGCTCTGAGCAGATGGATTACAAGGTACCATGTAATGTGTTTATTTACCTTTCTTATAATATTTCTTCATATTGTTCAATTCAGTCCATAGGCAATATTTACAAAGGATTGGCGCAAACAGGAGTGTGGGGATGCTTTGATGAATTCAACCGTATATCTGTTGAAGTGCTATCTGTTGTAGCTGTACAAGTTAAAACTATACAGGATGCCATACGCAACAAAAAACACAGGTACGTAGATGAGCCCCATTGCACAACGCACACAACTATAAAACATGCTACTTTGTTTCTTAGATTTTTTTTTTTGGGAGAAGAGATTGAGCTGAAACCTACTGTGGGAATCTTTATCACTCTGAACCCAGGTTATGCGGGTCGAGCTGAGCTGCCAGAAAATCTTAAAGCACTATTCAGGTTCAATGTTCAAAATTATGTCTTTTTAAGAAAACATATTACACAACAGAATTCCTTTTGGATTTGACAATGATCTTGTTTTTAGGCCATGTGCAATGGTGATCCCTGACTTTGAGTTGATCTGTGAAATAATGTTGGTGGCAGAAGGATTTATAGATGCTCGCCTTTTGGCACGAAAGTTTATCAGCCTGTACACCTTGTGCAAAGAGCTGTTGTCCAAACAGGTACACATTCTGTGCACATAAAAACATTTATACACACCATAGTCAAACTTGACTGCAATTATTTAAATTTAGTGCAGTCAAGAGAAATGTTTTTTAAAGTCTTATATATAACAAATATTCTGCTGGCATATGTATCTGTTAGGATCACTATGACTGGGGTTTGAGGGCCATCAAATCCGTTCTTGTTGTGGCTGGATCTCTGAAGAGGGAAGACCGAACCAGGCCAGAGGAACAAGTACATTACATAAAAATGCATATTGTTTTGTCCCCATGGTTCATGATTCACTGGTTCAACCTGTCACAGTGTGTGCAACAAAATGTGACAAAACGTTTTTTTGTTCTTTTTCTTCCTGTAAAGGTTCTTATGCGCGCCTTAAGAGACTTCAATCTCCCTAAGATTGTGACCAGCGATGTGCCAATATTCTTGGGGCTCATCAGTGACTTGTTCCCTCAGTTAGATGTGCCAAGGAAGAAGAATCCGGAGCTTGAAAAGGCTATACGGCAGTCTATTGGTGAGCTGCAACTGCAACCAGAGGAGAACTTTGTTCTTAAGGTTAGTTTATTTTGTAATTTTCTATTTCATAAATATACTTGTGTTTAATATTGTAAACATATATCATGTTTTCTCAGGTAAATCAGCTGGAAGAGCTGCTTGCTGTTCGTCATTCTGTGTTTGTTGTTGGTGGGCCTGGTACCGGAAAGAGTCAGGTTTGTCATCTATAATAATAACCTACATACACTGTGTATCTACTTATACTATATTAATAAATCATTGAATAATGGTTTACTGAGTTAAAAATGTACACTGTTTTATAATGAAAGTTATTTTTCAATACCAGCAGTCTCATGATTCATCCAAATGATAACCTTTTATGTTGGTAACATCAGGGTTTCAGCCATGCCTATGCTATTATGCAAAAGATGCAGTGCAGAGATATAATGCAAAATGATTTTAACTTGTGGCCTTACCTGTGTGTGAAATCCTTCTCTCAGTAGACCTGAAAAGCTAAGCAGGGCTAGACATACTCAGCTCTTTGATAGGAGGTACCCACTGGGAACACCATGTGTTTGGGTAAAGTGCTAAACTGTCACTGTGTTCTTGGGAAAGACACTTAACCCTTCTTTCCTAGTTATAACTGTGTGTAAGTGATTGGTGGGGGTCAGAGGGGCCTTCAGTATGCCTGATTGAATATAATGTTTAATCCACATTGGCAGTAATAACCTTCCCTATGATCTAACATCAAAGAGTAGTAATTATGTGTTTGTGTGTTTTAGTTTAGTTACTCATATAACTTTTTATGACTTTTACTTAGATCTTAAAGACACTTCACAGAACCTATATAAATATGAAGATAAAGCCTATATGGACTGACATGAATCCAAAAGCAGTAACCACTGATGAGCTTTTTGGTTTCCTGCATCCTGTCACTCGGGAGTGGAAAGATGGTGAATGAGTTTATGTTTGTTTAATAACATTAGTACACTGCCTTGAAAAAGTATGAACCTCTATATTGAATCTTGTGATGACTACAAACCAGTCTATGGAATGAAAAGGCTTTATAATTTAGGAAAATTATCCTGTTGGGATATAAACCTCCAACGGTTTTTCTTCCAAGAACGCCCTTAATTTTTCTTCATCCTCTCACCCATCAACTCTGATACTCTTTCATCAGGATGTTGCCGCCGCCAGGTTTGACAGTGGAGACGTGTTAGTTTTCCACCTCTCTTTTTCTATTCAAATAATCAGGCAACCTCTAAAAGAAATTGGTTACACTCAGAGAAAGGGGCACACCTCACTTTTCAGAAATAAAAATGAAATCATGTATAAGTTGACTTTCACTTCACAATTGTTTGTGGTCGTAAACACATGTGTAAAGGATCTCTTAAAAATGCATGGGGTATGAATACTTTTCCAGGACACTGTGATAATATAATCATCAAAACCATTAGTATTGTATCAATACCACTCATCAAATTGATCAAACAGGTTTGTTTTCATCTACAATGCGAGAACTTACCTCAGTGGGTCACGATGGTCCGAAATGGATTGTACTCGATGGGGATATTGACCCAATGTGGATTGAATCACTCAACACAGTCATGGATGACAACAAGGTGATTTGGTTATAACAAAAATGCTAAAAATAAAAATGATGTGTGTATTTAATTGAAACACATCAAATTTTAACACATTTTAAGGTTCTCACCTTGGCCAGTAACGAGAGGATCAGCCTGTCCTCCTCTATGCGCCTGCTCTTTGAGATTTCTCATTTAAAAGCCGCTACACCTGCCACTGTGTCCAGAGCTGGGATTCTCTATGTCAACCCACAGGACATAGGCTGGAGCTCGTAAGGCAAAGAAAAATATATTGTGATGTTGTGTATGTATGCATAATGTGATCTGTGTTTGTTTAGTTATGTTGCCAGCTGGATAGAAATGAGACAAGCCCAGTCAGAGCGGGCAAATCTCACCATCCTTTTCGACAAATATGTTCCTTATTGTTTGGAGCAAGTACGCTGCAACCTCAAAACTATCACACCGATTCCTGAAAATAGCATGGTTCAGGTATGAATAAAGATTCTATAGCAATAAAATATACCACCAAGATTTGCATTACTTGTTTTCTCAGACGCTTTGTTCATTGTTGGACTGTTTGCTGACCATTGAGAACACTCCTCCAGACTCCCCCAGAGAACTTTATGAGATCTACTTCGTCTTTGCCTGCGTCTGGGCTTTTGGAGGAGCACTATTTCAGGATCACGTAAAGTTTAATGAAATAGTGTGCATGGACTGTAGATGGTTTTGCTTCAAACGCTAATCTTATGACTACTTTCTCCTCAGCTAAATGACCATAAGGCTGAATTTAGTCGATGGTGGAGCAAAGAGATGAGAGCGGTGAAGTTTCCATCACAGGGCACAGTTTTCGATTATTACATTGACCCAGAGACCAAAAAGTTTACTCCCTGGAGTGAAACCATAGTGCCCTTTGAACTCGAGCCTGACGTTCCACTGCAGGTCGGTTTAATGATTTGCTGCATTATTATTCTTATCTCAAAGTACATTCTGTTTGTCTTTTTCTATTTTGATTTAGACAGTATTGGTCCACACTCCAGAAACCATTTGTCTTACATACTTCATGGACCTGTTGCTCCAAAGAGGAAAACCCATTATGTTAGTGGGAAATGCAGGAGTGGGTAAAACTATTCTTGTAACTGATAAAGTGTCCAAGCTTAAAGAGGAATTCATGGTGGCTAAAGTGCCCTTCAACTACTACACTACCTCTGCTATGCTTCAACGTACGTTTGTCAAAATAAGAATATTTCTGAATGATTTGGTTACAACACAGTGTTGTCACATTCATTGCGTAATTGTGTTTCAGGAGTATTAGAAAAACCCCTTGAGAAAAAAGCTGGGCGTAAATTTGCTCCTCCTACTCCCAAGAGACTTATCTATTTCATAGACGACCTCAACATGCCTGAGGTGGATGTTTATGGGACTGTCCAACCGCACACACTGATTCGCCAGCATCTTGACTACAACCACTGGTGAGCAGCAGAGTCAGCCCAGAAAGCAAGCACATATTTTGTCATTATAGTAATAACCAAAATTGTAATTCTAGGTATGACAGGCAGAGGATGGTTCTAAAGGAAATCCACAACTGCCAGTATATTACATGTATGAATCCAACAGCAGGAAGCTTTTCAATAAACTCCAGACTTCAGGTAGATTGCATTTAAAGATAGAAGGCTGTTCGTTGCTGTTGCATACAGACTTACAACACAAGCTCTCATTTGTAGAGGCATTTTGCTGTGTTTGCAGTACATTTCCCAGGGGTCGATGCATTAGCCACTATCTTCTCCAACATACTGTCCGCTCATTTTCTCCAAGGAGGATTTAGCTATGGAGTTTCTCGTTCAGTGGGGACGCTAATACAGGTGATGTTTATTGGAAATCTATACTGTGATAATCTGCCATATTCAAAACTATTACATTTATTTCAATGGTCATTTTGCTCTTTAGGCCGCCATATGTCTGCATCAGAAAATTAGCCAGAACTTTCTTCCCACTGCGATACGTTTTCATTACATATTCAACCTACGAGATCTCTCCAATATCTTTCAGGTAACATGTTTTCACTTTCACTTGTTATATTCATGCACAGTGACTTTTCTTGGGGATTTCCTCACCTGCTTGTCTCCATGGGGATCTTGTATTTTTCATAGATTACAGTAACTAGATTTTTTTCATCTGATTTCAATAAAAGTAGATGGTCAGAATCTAAAAAGTAGATTTTTTTAAATTAGTTGTGAGACTTTTAATGGGGGTTACAGCAGTTTATCATGTGCAACAGTTTATTTTGTCAGAGAGGAAAGGCTTGCACAGCAGCGCATGTATATCGCTGATTTCAAATACACGGCCATTGGAGAAGCCTAGAGCACTGAGCCGTGAGCCCAGGTGCTTGTCTGATGAGCGCCATACATGGCTTTCAGTCAAAATACATTGGAACTATGCATGTGCTAATGGGCTTTGATGACTAGTTCAGCTTCCCATGCCCAAAACATTTTTCTTTTTTTAAATATTAGAAGGAGGGCTTGCTGTGATTCTGGACATTTTTTTCTTTCATCAAGTCTTGCATCTGGCTAAACCAGCCCACAGAGACTGAAGACATGTACAAAGACTTTTGCTGCTATATAGCATCCCTCTGGGCTGT
The DNA here is from genome assembly GCA_029875035.1 of Pomatoschistus microps. Classification (NCBI taxonomy): domain Eukaryota; kingdom Metazoa; phylum Chordata; class Actinopteri; order Gobiiformes; family Gobiidae; genus Pomatoschistus; species Pomatoschistus microps. The sequence continues at coordinate 13,537 of JAPMNZ010934938.1, read as the reverse complement.
ATTGTCCTCTACACTTCTCCATAGACTTTCATGCATGCCGCCAGCCTACTCTCTGCGCTTGCGATGTGTGTACGTAACACTTTTTGGTTACATTTCACCATTGATGCAAACCTGGCTGATATCCATAGTAACTGTCTTTCTTTCTGAGCTTTATCACATTTTTAGTTGGTGGAAAACCTTTAACCAGAAAAGCTAGAAAGGGCATCCTTAAAATTATTTCAATATGTATATATATATATATATATTGTATATCTTTATTCTTGTGTTTTTCCATCTCAAACGTATCTTGACAACCGCAATGTTACTGCTTTCTATACTGTGCAATTTATGTTATATATCATATCATATATGTTATGATATGATATGATGATTTTTTTATCTATGAATTTGAAAAAGTATAGTTTACATTGGTATGGTATATTGTATTGTTTGATCATGACATATCTTGTGTTTTACAGGGCATACTCTTTGCCCTGCCTGAGTGTATTCGTTACCCCATGGAGCTGGTTCACCTCTGGTTGCACGAGAGCTCCAGAGTTTACTCTGACAAACTGATGGAAGAGAAAGACGTGGAATTGTTTAAAAAGATACTCCTTGATACTGGCAAAAGATACTTTGAGGTGCATTACTTTTTGTTTACAGAGGCTGGTACATAATGATGCGATCAGCCCTTTGGCTTTAACTAAATATTGTTGTTGGTGTCATCATTGTGGTGCCTCCAGGGAATAGATGAATCCATGTTCATCCACCAGCCGCTGGTGTACTGTCATTTTGCACAAGGACTTGGGGAGGCTCGTTATCACCAGGTTTGACATAAGCTGGTTATATCTTTCCTATTCTAGCTCATACTGTTTTCCTCTGGCGGCCATTTATATTCTTAATTTGCTGCAGTAATAAAGACAAAGCTGTTTAATTGTGTTGGACTTCAGTCAATTATCTGTGTGTATTATCTGAAGTGCACATATTCAAAGACGTCACGGTATGGACTCCGCTGTCAACTCTAATCTGTTAGTGCAGAAATGAGGATGAATGGGCTGTCATTAGAAATATAATGACAATTTGTTGGGGATTTACGTGAAAATTAATGAGTATCCCTTCTGATAGGAGCTTTATTCCATTCCATTATCACTGAGTATTTTCTCACATTCTTAGGCGTCAGACTGGGAGAAACTCCAGAAGACCCTGGCCGAGGCTCTTGAGCACTATAATGAACTGCATGCAGTCATGGACCTTGTTTTGTTTGAAGAAGCGATCCAGCATGTGTAAGAGAGCCACACACCGTAGAGATACAGTGACTGCTGATTTATGATCGGACAAGGGTTTACACAGACCACACACTAGGCTAAATTAATGCTGTTGCTCTTTTTCTAAAGGTGTCGTATTAGCCGAATTCTGGAGGCCCCATATGGTAATGCCCTTTTGATGGGCGTCGGAGGAAGTGGAAAACAGAGTCTATGTCGGCTGGCGGCCTTCCTCAGTTCATTGGAAGTTTTCCAAATCACACTGCGTAAGGGCTATGGCATCAGTGATCTCAAGGTTATTTACCGACTATAGACTTTACTTTCAATTTATCAAATGCAAACTTAGTCAATGTTTCTTGATTTTATGCTCAATATACAGGGTGATATTGCTTCCTTGTACATCAAAGTGGGAGTGAAGAATATTGGAACAGTATTCCTTCACACAGATGCCCAGATTCCAGATGAGCGGTTCCTGGTGCTCATCAATGATATGTTAGCTTCAGGTAACATTTTGATATTAACAGAATGATATTGTATAAATAGAATTGCTGCAGCAGCTTTGAATGTTGTTCTATTGTAGGCGATATCCCAGATCTGTTCAGTGATGATGAAGTGGATATGATTGTGACGTCAATTCGAATGGAGTTGAGAGGCTTAGGTCTAATAGACAGTAGAGACAACTGCTGGAACTTTTTTATCGAGAGAATAAGGAGGCAGTTGAAGGTATGAACAGATTTCATACCTGTGCAACCTAGGTTTTTACCTCATGCTCTGTCATTCAGGTCGTACTGTGTTTCTCCCCCGTTGGATTTACTCTTCGAACACGAGCTCGCAAGTTTCCAGCGTTGGTTAATTGTACCGCTATAGACTGGTTTCATCCTTGGCCTCAGCTTGCTTTGCAGTCTGTAAGCTCTACTTTTATTGAGAAGATACCTGCATTAGAGGTAAAAAAGAACATGCCATATGTTTTCTTTTTGTATCGTTTGCATACTGTAGAATAACACTGTTTTGTTTTTTTGCAGCCAAACATACGGTCTTCCATCAGTGAATTTATTTCATTTGCGCACACAAGTGTCAATGAGGTAGGACTTATTTTTGTCCTGGTAAAGTCTAGACACTAGGTCAAGACAAGGTTTTATTATTATGTGCTTTGTTTAATGCAACAGGTAAGCGTGAAATACCAGCAGAATGAAAAGCACTTTAACTACACCACACCTAAGAGTTTTCTTGAGTTTATGAAACTCTATGGCAACCTGCTGGGGAAGAAACGCACAGAGCTGACGCAGAAGATGGAGAGGTTGGAGAACGGCCTTCAGAAGCTTAAATCTACTGCTGCACAGGTCAAATAACAGGAACTCTTCATTTTAGTAAAACATTTTCAATAAATGTCTTTTTCTTCACAACGTTATTTTAGGTAGAAGATTTAAAGGCAAAGTTAGCGGTCCAAGAGGTAGAGCTGTGGCAAAGAAACAATGACATTGAGGCTCTTATTGCTAAAATCGGACAACAGAAGGATAAACTAAATCAGGAAAGGATTGTGGCAGATGGAGAAGAACAAAAGGTAGATGTTTAGTATTTTTGTGAATGACATAAACAAAACTATTTCTTTGACTTTCTGTATTAAGAAACTGTTACTTTAGGTTGCTGCCATCCAAGCTAAAGTTACTAAACAACAACAAGAGACTGAGGATGACCTGGCTAAAGCTGAGCCAGCTCTTCAAGCAGCCAATGCCGCCCTTAATACTCTGAACAGGGTAAAAACTTTTCCCCTATAAACATATTGTTTCATAAAATATTAATATATCCTGCTGTGTGTGTCTGGCTGTGATGTAGTTAAACCTGACAGAACTGAGGACATTTCCCAACCCTCCAGTCATCGTCACCAATGTCTCAGCAGCTGTTCTGGTTCTGCTGGCTCCCCAGGGACGAATACCCAAAGATCGCAGCTGGAAGGCATGCAAGATCATCATGAGCAAGGTGATCATGCCACTGACTTTTTAAGACCGCAATTTATTATTGAATTTATGGAATACTATTAAATAAATATGTAAGTTTATTGTAGTTAAACATTAAATTCACTTCTGCTGCTTCGCTTTAATGCGTTGCAGGTGGATGATTTCCTGCAGTCTCTTGTGAACTTTGATAAAGAGCACATCCCAGACGCCACAGTCAGGTGTATAAAAGACGACTACCTCAGTGACCCAGAGTTCAACCCAGACTTTGTGAAGCACAAGTCCTCTGCTGCTGCGGGTCTTTGTGCGTGGGTCATTAACATCATACGCTTCCATGAGGTTCACAATATTCACATTTACACATTTCATTTCACATAAATGACTCTGACTTCATGTTTTTTCTTTGCGCTGCTGTGTAGATTTTCGTAAGTACATGTTTGTTGCATTTGTTGCAGTTGAAACCTTTGAGTGAACAAAAGTGTGTCTCTCTAGGTTTTCTGTGAAGTTGAAATGAAGAGGATATGTCTCGCTCAGGCTAATGCTGATTTAACAGAGGCTGCTGAAAAATTAGAGGTCATTCGAAGAAAACTTGCTGTGGGTCCATTGTTTTAACATATCAAATGTTTAGAAGTACGAGTCGACAGAGCAATAAACAATAAATGTGTTGCCTGTTTCTTCTCAGGAGTTGGATGGTAATCTGGAAAGTTTGACCACAGCCTACAAGACTGCCACATCAGAGAAAGTGCGCTTCCAAGAAGAAGTCAATACCACAAACAAGACAATAGAACTAGCTAATCGTTTGGTAAAAGGTCTAGAGGTGAGAATTAACTGAATATTAAAACCTTTAAATTCAAAATTCACACAACGCTTTTTAAAAACCTAGAGTGAGAATGTGCGTTGGGCCCATTCTGTGGCCCAGTATCGTGAACAAGAGGAAACTCTCTGTGGGGACGTGCTCCTTACTGCAGCATTTATCTCTTATGCCGGATCATTTTCTAAGAAGTACAGAAGAGAACTGCTGGACAATATGTGGATGCCATTTTTAAAAGAACAAAAGGTGTGTAACCTTTTGCATATTGTATTTTTCTTCTCTTCAACATTGAAATATTTATAACAATTTCAATTTGGACAGACAACCATTCCCATGACACAAGGCTTAGATCCGGTGTCCATGCTGACGGATGGCGCAACGGTAGCCCAGTGGAACAATGAAGGCTTACCTGGAGACAAGATGTCTACTCAAAATGCAACCATTCTTACAAACTGTCAGTTTCAAAATATGATAATTATGATTACTGCAGAGTTCACAATTATTTATATTTACTAGCCCAAAAACATGTGTGTACATTCTCTCAGGTGAGCGCTGGCCTCTTCTCATTGACCCCCAGTTACAGGGAATAAAGTGGATAAAGATCCGTTTTGGCAACGCGCTTAAAGTTGTGAGTCTTGGACAGAGAGGGTGAGTGTCAAACTTATGTTCAATTAATTCATTTAATTCACATCTCTAAAAGAAAAATGTTGGGTATGTTCTGTATGTATTGAAGTTATGTAGATGTTATTGAGCAAGCTGTTGTGGCTGGAGAAACTGTCCTCATTGAAAATCTGGAAGAGACTATAGACCCTGTTATTGACCCTCTACTGGGACGGCACACAATCAAAAAGGGGAGGTAACTGCAAAGTTTTATTATTTGCATTTTCCTGATTTGATTTTGAGATACCTATGATATCCATTGTATTTTTCATTATTATTATGTTGTTATTTTTTCTGTTTTGAAGTTGTATAAAGGTCGGGGATAAGGAGTGCTATTTCAATCCAAGTTTCAAATTGATTCTTCACACAAAGTTGGCCAATCCTCACTATAAACCAGAGATTCAAGCTCAGACGACTCTCATTAATTTCACTGTGACTAGAGACGGGCTGGAGGACCAGCTTTTGGCTCAGGTGGTCAATCAGGAGAGACCGGACCTTGAGCACCTGAAGGTGGGCTTTTGGCTAAAATACGTCACTCTGTTCAGAACAGGTTTGTGTTATTATAATGTGTCTGTGTCCTCCAGAGCGAACTGACCAAACAACAAAACATGTTTAAGATTGAGCTGAAGCTCCTGGAGGACGAGCTGCTCACGCGGCTCTCGGCTGCAGAGAGCCATTTCTTGGGTGACAATGTTTTGGTGGAAAAGCTGGAGACCACCAAACACACCGCTGCTGAAATTGAGATGAAGGTGCCTGTGGCAGGAATAAAATGCCCCACGCAATGTGTGCTTCATTTGAACGTGGCACTTCTTTTCTTAGGTTCAGGAAGCTAAAGTTAATGAGGTTAAGATAAATGAAGCTAGGGAGCACTATCGACCCGTTGCTGTCATAGCCTCTCTTCTCTATTTCATCATGAATGACCTGAACAAGATTAACGCCATGTATCAATTCAGCCTTAAGGTACATCACTCTTAGACAGATACTAAATCTTAATAAAGGTTTGAACCTTGTTATTGTAATATCAGTTCACTGGGTTGCATTTCTTTTCAGGCCTTCAATGTAGTGTTCCATAAGGCAGTGGAGACAGCAGAGAAGAGTGAAGATGTAACGAGCCGTGTGAACACACTCATAGACTGTGTCACTTACTCTACTTTTAACTACATCAGCAGAGGGCTGTTTGAGAGGGACAAACTCACCTTCACTGCCCAGCTGGCTTTCCAGGTGCCCCATTGTGTGAGCGGTCATATAAGAGCAAATTCAGTTGTGACTTTTATTTGCATTTTTATTTTTATTTTAGCTCCTTCTGTTGAGCAAAGAAATAGATGTACGAGAGCTAGACTTCCTGTTACGCTTCAACATTGACCATATTTATGCCAGCCCGCTAGAATTCCTCTCCAACTCAGCATGGAGCGCTATTAAGGTTTGCAAGTTTGACCTACGTGTAAATATTTTATAATATGCGTTTGAGATAATACTGGTGATTTCTGGGTCAAGGTCATGAGTTTTACTGATGAGTTCCGAGGTTTGGATCGAGATATTGAAGGTTCACCTAAACGATGGAAGAAGATCGTAGAGTCTGAGTGCCCAGAGAAGGAGAAGTTTCCTCAGGAGTGGAAAGGCAAAAGTGCTTTGCAGAAACTGATCATCATAAGAGCTATACGCCCAGATCGCATGACTTATGCCCTGAAGTAAACCGCTGTTTTTTAAATATTTAATTGTTTTTATTTATGAGTGAAACTGTTTTTTTAATCGTACATTATTTACACGGATACTGCAGGAATTTTGTCGAGGAGAAACTTGGTATGAAGTATACAGAGGGCCGGAAGACAGAATTTGCAAAGTCTTTCAGAGAAAGTGAACCGGCCTCTCCTGTGTTCTTCATCCTCTCTCCTGGTGTGGATCCACTTAAGGATGTGGAGTCACTTGGTATGGGTTTTATCTTGATGTTGAAGCACAGGAAAAAAATATAAAGTTTATTTGTCAACAGGAAAGAAACTGGGCTTCAATATTGAGCATGGGAAACTTCACAATGTGTCTTTGGGTCAAGGCCAAGAGGCTGTTGCTGAGATTGCCATGGAACAAGCTGCAAAGGAGGGACACTGGGTTATTCTACAGGTAAAGTCATTTGGTTTATCTTTTATCTTTGTAGATACAATGTCATGTTAACGACAGTACATTTTTCCTTGAAGAACATCCACTTGGTTGGGCGCTGGCTAGGCTCCCTGGAGAAACTGTTGGAACGCTGCTGTGAGGGCAGTCATCCTGACTATAGAGTTTTTATGAGTGCAGAGCCAGCACCATTGCCCCAAGAGCATATAATACCTCAGGTATAGTAAATATACTCTAGCTTAACACAATGCAAGTGTTGGACACACAATTCATGATCAAAATATATCCACTGTAATATGCTATAACGTCCATCTCTATTGCTTTTTTAGGGCATTCTAGAGAATGCTATAAAGATCACCAATGAACCTCCCACAGGGATGCATGCAAATTTACATGCTGCTCTTGATAACTTTGACCAGGCAAGGTTTTTAACATTCTCTGACGACAGAGATACATATGTTACAAGTTGTATTATCGTAATAGGATATCTTGGACCAGTGCAGTCGGGAACAGGAGTTCAAGACTATCCTCTTCTCCCTGTGTTACTTTCATGCCTGTGTGGCGGAGAGGAGGAAATTTGGACCCCAGGGCTGGAACAGAAAGTACCCTTTTAACACTGGAGACTTGACCATATCAGTAAATGTCCTCTATAACTATTTAGAGGCTAATGCACAGGTGCCATGTTTCATCTTTATATTATATCCTTGTTGTTTTGATTAAATTGTGCAATAATTGTGCCGTTTTATGACGGCAGGTGCCCTGGGAAGACTTGAGATATCTCTTTGGAGAGATCATGTATGGTGGACACATCACAGATGACTGGGACAGGCGGCTTTGCAGAACTTACTTGGAAGAATATATGCAGCCCAACCAGGTTTATCTTCATATGAGGAGTTCTTTTGTATTTAATGCTGTCTAATAATGAAAAGTAGCTGGTCTACATGTGATCTTGTTTGCAATAGGCTAGCTTCTATTCAGGCAGGCTTTTGGACAACAGAACATATAAATAGTATTTGACACCATTACCATTATACATTGCAGAAAATGTTTTTTTCATGTTTATTCAGTTTGACAGAAAGCTTTCTTTAGCGCCGGGATTTGTTGTACCTTCTAATTTAGACTACCAGGTAAAAAAATATTTGCCATATATTAAACGTGAATATGCTAGATGTAATGCTGTTCCCACATCCATCCTCCAGGGCTATCACGATTTTATTGATGAGATGCTGCCCCACGAGAGCCCTGCGCATTATGGTTTACATCCAAATGCAGAAATAGATTTTCTAACTGTGACATCAGACGCCCTTTTCCACACTCTTCTGGAGCTCCAGTCCCCTGATGCAGTGATGGGCGAAGGAGCTTCACAGACCTTGGAGGAGAAGGTGAATGCTTTTAAATTGTGCAACAAACATGCATTTAAAATAAACAAGTTTTCAGTAATCACTATGATTTTTTTAACTTAAAAAAGACAATGGGGAAAGTCTAATAAAAGTGTTTCCTGCAGGTAAAGTCTATCCTAGACGAAGTGTTGGAGAAGCTCCCAGAGGAGTACAATATGTCTGACATTACATCAAAGACAGCCGAGCGCTCCCCGTACATTCTGGTGTGTTTTCAAGAGTGTGAGCGTATGAACTCTTTGATCTCAGAGATCCGCCGCTCACTAAAAGAGCTTGACTTGGGACTCAAGGTAAACAATTTTTTGTAAGTGTGTGATTTTCTATCCTACTTTCTCACGATCACTCAATATAAAAGGGGGAGCTTGCAATTTCCTCTGAAATGGAGAAGCTCCAGACTGCTTTATTCTTTGACAATGTCCCTGATACATGGACCAAGCTTGCATATCCCTCTATCTACAGCCTCTCAGTTTGGTGCGTATGGTTCCAGGATAACAAGATTGTAGTTATTTTAGATTATTTATATTAAGTATATGTATTAGGTTCAATGATGTGCTACAACGTTGTAAGGAACTCGACAGCTGGACTCAGGACCTGTCTCTGCCCAGTGTCGTGTGGCTCTCTGGACTCTTTAACCCACAGTCATTCCTCACAGGTAACAGTGCATTAAAAGGATCTTCATTATTCCTCCAAAAAATCATCTTATACTATGAATGCTTTCTTTTCTGTAGCTGTCATGCAATCCCTGGCTCGGAAGAATGAGTGGCCACTAGACAAAGTGAATCTAACAGTGGACGTGACCAAGAAATTTAAGGAAGAGTTCAACCAGCCTGCCAGAGAGGGAGCTTATGTCTATGGACTGTACATGGAAGGTACTGTCCAACACCAAGCATACAATTATCACAGTGTGACTTCACAGTTTTAAATCTCACTTGCTTGGCTGTAGGAGCCAGGTGGGACACTCAGGCTGGAGTGATCACAGAAGCTCGATTAAAGGAACTGACTCCAGCGATGCCTGTAATTTCTGTTCGAGCTGTTCCCAATGACCGCCATGAGACCAGGAATATCTATGAGTGTCCTCTCTATAAGACTAAGATCCGAGGCCCTACCTATGTGTGGACTTTTAGTTTGAAAACAAGGGAACGACCTGCCAAGTGGGTCCTGGCTGGAGTCGCTCTTCTTCTCAGTGTGTAATATACTATGAGTGGTTGTAACAAGAGAAGGTTATTTGTAGATTTGTATCTATTTATTGAAAAAAATGTCAAAACACACAATATTTGAAATTAGATCAAGTCAAAACATGTTGAACAAAACTAAACATAATATACTACATTTCTACGGTAAAAGCGAACAGTGCTGCCTCATAAGAGACATTAAAGTGTGTTTTTACAAACACTTGTATTTCTCACAATATGGTATGCAGCAGGAATTAAATTACATTACAATGGTGAAGTAAATATTATATGACAGCCTTGTTGTCTTTTGTATGATTTCTACTTCACAGTCATAGGACATAGTAATCAGCGCATGAATAAAAAAATAACAAATAAAATGTGTTTAGACCAGCTTTTTCCTCCTGGAGACTGTAATGAAGGTGTGCGTCTACAAGTCAATCTGTGCTTGTATTGTTGAGTGTATTCAGTCACTGTCAGACCAGTCAAGCTCCATCATGTCCATTGCTGTAGAAGCCATCTTAATCTTTGTTCCTTGACGCATGCTACAACTTTTGACAGAGTTCTGGTTGGATGCAGAATGCATGCTTACCTGGACACCCATTTCCCCTCTGATCTTTTGGCTTCTGGCTTCACTGAGGTCCCCCCGTACTCCCTGTAATACAACTCCCATATCTCTGCGCCCTCTTACGCCCAGCTCAGTCCTGACTCCACGACCTGTGACTTTCATTATACCTAAGTCACCCATGTTCATATTCATGTCCATGTCACCCAGACGGTCCATGTCTCCTATGTCCTCCATGTCCAAGGACAACATGTCCCCAAAGCCCCCTATACCAGCTCCCAGCCCCTTTAACATTGTAGGGAGTTTTGATACTTCTACCACTCCCTCCATCCCTCTGTCCTCAGGTCTGTTCTCAGCTCTGTCCACCTCCCACTCGGCGTCCCTGTCTCGCCCTGAATCGCCCTCTCCAAAACTCCCAGAGTACCCCTTCCACATAGTCACCCTGCTCCGCTGCAATCCACCTGTGTCAGTGTCCCTCCCCTCCCAAGTCCTCTCCTGTCTCTCTACCACCCCTCCTGGAAAGCTCCTCAGTGTTACCTGCACCCTCCCCCCTTCCTGGCTACCTTCATCATTCTTCTGCACCCAACTGCTGTCATTTAGGGTACCCTCCTCTTCTTCGTCATCTCCAAATCTCCCAGACAATCCGCGCAGCATCGCGTGCAGTCTTCCCCCTTCCATAGAAGACATTCCCCGATCCAGTGTGGTACTACTGCTCCTCTCAGTGTCTCCATTACTGAGGGTCCGAAACAGAGAACTGACTCCAGCACTGCTGACGCCGGCGCTGTTGTTGGAGTCCTGTGAGTGTGAGCGGAAGAAGGAACCAGACGAGCTGATCGACAGTGGTGTGAAAAACTGCAGGAGAGGTAAAGAAAGACATAAATACACTTAAATGTTTTGTTTATTACAAAGTGGCACTTACAGGTGAGATGTTTGAGTCCATGAGAAGGGAGGTGGGGCTGGGACTCATGGTAGACCTTTGCATGAGCCTCTCCTCCCATAGTTTCAGTCTCCTTTCCCTTTCTTCAAGCTCTTTTTCCTTGGAGTAAAGTTCTCTTTCAAGCTTCCGTAGGCGCTCAAGAGTAGACTCAATTTCACACCTATGTTACAAAAGAACATTTGAAATCGATTACATTGATGTGACATTAGACTTCCAGATTGCAGGTGTAGCAGCTGCAGGTACGGATGGTTTCCACAAGATGGCACTATCGTTAAGTATTATCAGACAGACATAAAGAGCTCTTTATTGAGGAGTGTTGTTTATTCCCCTCTCCCAAACTCCACCTCTTCACCTCTCTCACACAGCACAATCCTCACCGCCCTGTGTCTGTCCAACTTTCCACCCTGACCAAAACTGCACTCACAATTGAGTCATCACTGTGGTAAATATGTAAAGAATGTTACACCTCAGCTCAGTATTGTAGCATTCACATACATTCAACATCCAGTGCATTTGTGTTGCTGTTTCCTGTGTTTACATTCTAATTTTTAGTCTTCCCATTGCCCACCCCCACAACTTTTTGCAATGCAGTGAAGTGGACCAGCAGCGGAATCTCTACTGTGGACACTTTCCAGAGCTTATTATAGACCAGAGTAGAGCACAGGGTCACACATTCAACTTCTCTCAGGGGCAATTGTGCTGTTTATTTTGTGATTATTTTGCTATTATTTTAATATGTGTCAACTATATACAGCATGATATTGTGAAAGTATACCTCCACTTTTCTTTGTTATGGAGAAAAGAGTTACACTGATCTGGGAGCCTGCTGTCATTTGCCATTGTCTCCAGGGTTAGCATGACGTGTTTAAAAAGTGGCCGCTCCTAAAGAGATGCATAGGAAGTGAATAAAGTTAGAAGTCATAATGAGATTAAAACACTGATTAAAAAAAGTTAAACAAACATCAATAACCACTTACTTTAGGGTCAGCTTGCCAACATTTCTGCATTAGTTCTGCAAAACTTGCAGGACAACTGGTGGGGATAGTCAGCCTCTAGGAAATCAAAATAAGGCAAATGTTATGCAAGTACATTTTTTAATTCTGTAGAAACAAAAAAAACTGATTATTTTTGCTTTTGTTGGAAGATCATTCTGTGCAATGCAAACACATGCATTGCTGCTGCAATGAAGATCTGAATGAGTGCTGGCAAAGCTGTAGTGCAGGCAGAAATGGAAACAGCTCTCTCCAGGGATTAATCCTAAAATATGAACGAGTGGAGAATGCATGCAGAGGGTTCAGTGGAGAAGCATAGTGCTGGTGAAGACTGGGAAACACAAAAAAGAGACACAGAGAGGGAGGCAGTTATTTAGGGAGAGTATTTGGAGATTAGCCAAGAGCTACGCAGGAATCATGTTCTGGGAGTTGTTTGTTGGCCGCACAATGTGGCTGTGAGTGTTCAAGGTGATCCTCACAGACTGGATGAAAATCAGCCCAATAAACCGCTATAATCGGGACACCAATAACAGTGTCCATTCTTCCCTGTGTTTGTGTCTCGTAAAGGTTTTGGCTGGGGGCAATCTGGCCCAGCTCCATTGCTGTGTATCCAGGCCTTACAAGAGCAGAGAAGTGACATCAGGACTAAAAATACTCAGCAGTCCACCTCGCAGTGGAAATCATGAGAGCATTGCATTGTTTCTCCTGCTTTCAAAGTTTAGCGGGTGCAGATTCTACACATTTGAAGATACATTTTTGCATATCTTCCTGTTTAGTTTACTGTACCTCTTGCTTTTCAACTACTAGCCACGCAACCTGCAGCCCTTCAAAGCCTTTGAATGGAATCTCTCGAGTCAGCATCTCCCATAAAACCTAGGGGAAACATAGATCAATGAAGACAAACAGCGCCTTGAAAACTGTCATACTCCATGAACCTTTCCACATTTCGTTTAGGTACGACCAGAAACTTAATTATATTGCATTGGCATTATGTGTGAAAGAACAACACGACGTGACCAACAATTGTAAAGTGAATGCGAAATTATACATTACTTTGCAAATTGCAAAAAGATAGCTGAAAAGTGTGCAAACGTACATTTGTGTTACATTTTGCTATTTGTATGACCCCCTCTGTCAATACATTGTGGAACCCCTTCTGCCCTAGTTCTAGAAGTCTTCTGGGTATGCCTCTAACAACTTTGTACATCTAGATTTAAGTTGTAATTGTCCTTATGCAAAACACCTTTATTGCCCAGTATGAATATTGTGCACGCTGTGAATGGGTTGCATGAAATAAGAAGCTGTACTTCTTGCTTCATGCAATGTTTTTAGGGTCTTTGTTCCATTTAAACATAATATTGAAGGGCATTCATTCATCATTCTATAATACCCTAATATAACTTTGGGTGTCATGAAAGACACTCTATAGATAACCTCATCATCAACCACTTTTGAAGAAGAGGCAGTATGTTGGGCCATTTATGCTTAATGTCCACATCCATCCATCCATTTTCTTCCCCTTAATCCATTTCTGGGTCGGGGGGGTGGCAGTCAGAGCTGCACCCAGTCGACAGAGCACCAGCCCCTCACTGATCCTCCTGCAGGTGGTGAGTTCACAGGAGCTGAGATCTTTCAGTGGGAGCTTCAGGCAAAGTGGGGTTAAGTGTCTTGCCCAAGGACACAACGACAGCAGTCATCAGTGGG
>JAPMNZ010934937.1:0-13092 GCA_029875035.1 Pomatoschistus microps | reverse complement strand
TACTGTAAGTATCTCCATGGCCTCTCACCAAAGTACATAAGTGACATGTTAGTCCCATTTGAACAAACTCGGACTCTGAGGAGCACAGGGACAGGACTCCTGCTGCTGCCCAGAGGCAGAACTAAACATGGGGAGGTCGCATTTCAGATTCATGCAGGTAAAATCTGGAATAGTCTTACTGAAGATGTGAGACAAGCTTCTTCTCTGACAAATCCAGGTTCTGTTTAGCTGTGCATACAACTGAGGGATTTTATCTTTACACTTTATAATGTACTGTGATTATTTATGCCTTGTATGATGGTTTCTATCTTGTTTTGTTCAGCACTTTTAGTTGCATTGTGCTATACAAATAATTGTGCCTGGCCTTGCCTTGCCTTCATGCAGAAACAATTTTACACTCATTGTTTAATGCAGCTTCTCAAATGTATTGATTGACAATGCAGGTGACTCTGAATCAGCATACATAGGAGGCTGAAAAAGTGCACAATAGCTACAGTCAGGGAGGATATATAGTGTTGGTGTGCTGGCATTTATATTCAGCACATTTATCATGCACAATATTCAGAGCAGCACTGCAGACCAAAAGCTGCAGGCGACTGTTCACCTGTTTGTGCCATTTTAAGGTTCACTTCCTAACAAGGCTTTTTGCTAAACAACCTTCTCTATGTTTACACTGAGATACAAAGCACAGTAAATGAGTTTCATGCTTATTACAATCCATTCAAAAAGTAAATTGCTCCAGCACATAAGCTTGTTATGGTCTGTGCGGCATTCAAAACACAAACCTAATAGAACAAGCTTTCTCAATCAAGACTTGCACAAGATCACAACAACTCACCTGTGATAATGTGTAATTACTAAAACAATTGAAGAATATGCTACTGTAGCGTCATTGTAAATATTACGGCATTGTGTACTTCATTCAGAGGACATTTTCAATCAGCTACTTTTCCCATGTGCAATTTAGAACTATGTGCAATTAATAATTATCATCCTATGCCTCAAAAAAAAAACATAGCTTTATTTTGTCTATTCTCTAAATATTTACAGCTATTTATCATGTTATTGTCATCATTATCTTGTTGAAGTGCTCATTTATTTCCACTGTCCTGTAATGTGCAATGACACTGAAGTTGGAATTCCCTTCTGTGGGACAAGCAACAGTTCTCTTATCTTATCTTTAGAAATCTGTCTATTGCTGTCAGGTCTGCTTTGGAATTCCTGAAGAACTTGACAAAGTTGTGTGCTTAGAGCGACTGATAGAAAAGGCAATCCATGTATTGAGTCTTTAGACATCCTGCCTGTCAAAGCCCTGATTCTCACACTTTGAACTTGTGTTTCTTTGCTCCTCACTATCTCTGTCAGCTGTCAGCCCACCTGACTGTCTGCTCTAACAAGCCCTGTGTGTTTTACAGTCAAACCCAAGATCACATACATCGTGAATCAAACCAGCTCGGAGATGGAGGAGCAGGTAACGCTGACGTGTGAGGCCTCTGGCGACCCCACACCCACCATCAGCTGGAGTTCTAGTGAGCACGTCTTCACTGAAGGAGACCAGGTAAACGGCTCGTCTAAAACCTTAAGACCGACAGAGCAAGAGAAACGCCTGAATCCATGGTATAAACTTTCCTTCTTGAATCCTGGTGTCCTGTGAGCGTTTGTCTTATCCGGTAATGAACCACACCTGCACAGTGTCAGCGCTTAGTGTCTTTGTCCTATTTCTCCGAAGGACAACACTGGGAAAATACAGAAGACTGAAAACGTCATACTATAACGCGATTGTGCACATGTGTGCTGTGGTCTGGCCTTCTACTCAGGGCTCTCAGTTGCCCCGGGGGACCAGACAATGTAAAGCAGGGCACCAATGTTCTAAGGAGAGAAATTGAATACCTTTAACCTAAATTCAAGTGCTATATTGATCACTCGCAGATGCACTTTTGTTACAGCAGGATTACAGCCACTATTTTCCCGAAATAACATCCTGAACCAGCAGATTGGATCTCGTACAATTAATGGTTCTTTGTAATCACACTGTTTAAGGGTATTTTATTAATTGCCAAAATAATTGACATCATGTGGGGCTGTCTGGTGCTCTGTGTTTACTCAAATATGCACTTGAATCATGTTTCCATTGCCATTGTCTGATTACAGATACTAAATGAATTCAGAGTTTGGTACATTTATTGGACAGCTTCTTGTTAACTTGTCATTACATCCTTGATACTGCTGGAAATATCACATTTTCACAGCATCCAGATCAATGAATACCTAATTGGTATTCTCATACATGTGTTGCTCATACAGCCAGTTCTTCAAGGTTACACTGTCTTTTCGTTATCCAAGAGGGTGAACAATTGAAAGACTGTAGTCCATGGAGTTCTGGAGCAGGCCCATTACATGCACTCCATTTTCTCCCAACAGGCACATCTTAACAGGATCTATCAGGTATGACAATGATGTGGCACAGAAATGTACTCGAGCAATGATACACAATGCTCTAGAAGGAAATATAAGTATTTTAGTTAGATACTTTATTGATCCCAAAGGAAATTTCTTCAATTTGTGGAGATTGACAATAATGATGACCAAAAGGAAGCAGCATTTCTGTGTCGCTGTTACCTGATCATGTGAATTCTCCATCACAGCATGTGGTTGCCTGGATTCAAGCCCAGCTCTGTCTGTCATTTCATTGTTTTGTAGGCTGTCTAACATTGGTGTCATTTACTTAAAATCTCATTGTTGCTTATTTTCTTTTAGTGAACCACTTAAAATCCAACTAAAGCAACACTTTCTCCTGTTGAGTGGTGGCTATGTGTAGTTGTCACTGTGCTACAGATGAGATGGTCTGTAGCCGTCGTGATAGAACGGCAAAATGCACAGCCACCTGCCGACTACAGGCCTGAGTGTCGCTTGTATTTTGGTGGAGCCCTGTAAAGCACATTACCACCACATGAGACTGGCACATGAGCACCATTCAGCCACAGTTTACACTGGTGCCTGTGAGAGCAGTGTCAATTCCTCATGAGAGCGATGTTACTGCTGAGCACACAGCCCATCTGCTGCATCTCTATTTTCGTTGTCGGGTGGACAATCTGATGAGAAGCTGTCGTAATAGAAGTCATCAGATGGTTTGTTCCAACCCCAAACACCAGTTTCAAAGATGCCAGAAGACTCCCATGCAGGTGAACTGCGTTACACAGGAGACCTCCATACAAGTGCAGTATCCAGACTGGACTGAAGTCTTATGACATGTCATGTGATGGTGGCAGTGTGTTTGGCTCAGTAGATAGAAGCCGATAGATGAATGTCTGGACATAGTTTCTCTCCATCACTCAGGGGCTCTAATGACTGCATGGGGACTGGCCGGTGGCAGCTAATTGTTCTTTCTGTGTCCATGTGGTGTATGTTTGCCATGCTTTTTGTATCATTACAGCTGTATTTCATCAAGGATTGCTACGATTAAAGCAAGTGCTACTTTGCTACTTTGTCTCTAAATATTTCAAATAAAATTATCAACATCAATGCTCAGATTATGTTACCGTAAATATTTAGCCGTTTTGATTTGAAGGCAGGTTTCAAATCGAGACTGCTGATTCTGAGTATAAACTTTTAGGTACTCGTCTCTTTACTTGCCTTGCTAGTACAATGGGTGTAAGTAAGTGATTATTATCTTTTATCAAGAATAATCTGGAATAAACAAGATTTTTAAAGTCTATAAAAAGGGTTGATAACCGTGAAGAACATTCAAAGAAAGAAGGACTAACGGCTTTGCTTTCACACAATAACATTAGTGCTACTGTACATTACAAAAGCAGGATTTGTCATGAAAGATTTCACTCTTCAGATTGCATCTCACTGTATTCAGCTGCTCAGTTGTATTTGACATTTAACAGAAGGTTCTGCTCAGTGTTAGTTATGCTCCATGAAATTGACTAAATGTACAGTTGTTATCATTGAGATTTCTGGGTGTTTTCAAGCTTGTTGAATACAAAGCCTGCCTGACCATTGTTGTTTGTGAATACTAAGAGCCAATCATTTGCATAAAGGGTGCGATTGAATGAATTTTCCTCGGCTAAAGGATAATAATAAACCCACATACAGTACTGGACAGGGTTTGTGGTAGAATTATTCATTGTTATACTCTGTTTGTCAAATCCTCTTGTTCCCTGTACAGCCGGCCATTCTGTTTCATATTAGAACAAAGTCAGGGAGGATTTTGGTGGAAGTGGAGAACATAATGCTGAGATGTCCTCTGGGACCTGGCGTCACATTGCTGGAGAGTGCATGCTGTCTACTGTTGTTCGCTGGGCTTTGTCTTCAACAAACACCTGTCACAGATATTGCAGCGTGACTTGTCAGCTCTCTCTCTTCTGTAAACCACTGTATGGAAGTCAGCCGTTCCTGCTCCTCTCAATCCTCTCTATTGGATTGCATGTTTTAATTGGAACCTTCTCCTTCTGGCTGTGTGCTTAGGCAAGTGGAGTGTGTCTTGTTTGTGATTGAGAACCGCAGTGCCCTTCAGAATATATTATACATTATAAAGCATGGTTTGTATTTGATATTAGAAGTGAACTATTCTTAGAGAGAAGAAACCGAACTTGATTATGCGTGACCTCGCAAAAATACTCGCTATTAATCTGTATTATATTCAGTTCATCCACAAATCACACAGTTTTAAGGAATAATGGAAATAATTCTGTATCTTATAGTCTTTCTGGTTTTATCTAATGTAAACAGATTGTATATGTGTAAAGAATTTCTCAATGGGCCATTCCTTGACAGCTTTTCCTTTTGATATCTTGCACCTGATGAAATAGCTGTTTTTCATGTGTTTAACGCTTTAGTGCTCTCTCTTCGTGGCCCATTACATCGCATTGTCTCACATAATAGCATCTTAGCATTCACTAAGCATGCCTTCCAAAAAGCTTTTAGTGGTGCTAACCTGTGTTGTAACCGCGGTGTTGAGATTCCAAACTATGTCTTGTTTGATTCATTATTAATTAACTAGTAAGAACTTGCCACTTAGAAATCCAGAGAGGATTTATTTTAATATATGACACAAGGTACGACATGTCCCACATAAAACTGGCCCCATAGCTGAGATGTTTAAAGGTCCACTATATTAAAATGTAATAGCATGTTTGTTGATGTTATGTGAGCAAAACACCTAATTTCAGGATGATTAGATGGATTAAACAGATACTCAACAGGATAGCAATAGCATGTCTATTGTGACAAGGCCGTGGCAAACCCTTTAGCAGAGATGTTTACACAGCAGCCATTTAATAGCTTGTTCCTGATAAACCAATGACCTCCTTATCTAAACACATAATGCTGTTATCGTGATGACGCTGGATGTTTATTCCAGCAGCAAGAGCAGTTGTACAGAAAGTCACTGCAACTATCATTTTGTTGTGTTCCTGATGCGTTTTTTTCCTCAATTTTTTTCCATCTACATACGTGATAAGAAGGCAGTTCAGAATGTGCTTCGTCTGCGTACATATTTTTCCCTAAGAATTGCTTTGCCTTTTGTTTGTTGTTCTGTCCTTACAGGCATCATGGACTCGGCCTGAGCAGCACAAGGTATTCTAAATGCATGACTTTTTTTTGTTTTTTTTTCCAAACATCCATCCATCCTTCATGTCAGGAATCCCATTTTACCTGGAGATGGATGTAGACTGAAACTTTCGGATTAAAGTTAGGGAGCAAGACCTGCTCTTGTCTCGTCTATTTTTGTTTGTTTCATACATTTAAGTTTTGCTTCATCTTGGATCAAGTCAGAACAGGACATCTGCCTGGTGCTTTTCCATCTTTAGAGAGTGTTTTGTGTCGCATGCTTCTGTTTGTGAGCAAAAAAAATAAAAAAATCTCCTCTTCTTCCACCCACATGTCCTCGCCTGGTTCGCTGCCAAAACTTGCATCTCATGACTTTTACTTGCATTTATCTATAGCTTTTGCCTGTCAATTCTAAATGTGTATTGAAGAGAACGTATGACAGCTTTGTAGGAGCCAGATGCCTGTTCCTGAAACAAATTAACACTGGCACGGAAATAATCGCCCACACCACAAGAGCTTTTTCAACGTAATCAGAATATGGGTTTACATAGGGGAGAATGGTGAGAAATTCCGTTTTCCCCTCAGGCAATATTTTAAAGTGGAGCGAAGTTATTCATTCTCATTTGGCTTCGGCTTTATCTTCGGCTGGAGCTTTAATAGAAATGGAGTTTTCTAAAAGGTAGAAGATGAGACTTTTGATGTTTTCCAATGTTGTGGCAAACTATTTTTTAATATGTCCTTCTATCAGTTGAAGATCATTTTGCTTGTTGTTTTGTTTATTTCTGTGAGAGCATGTTTTTATTGCTTGTCAGCGATCCAGAGAGGATGGCGAAAGCATGTATGAATGCACTACATGTTTGTGATTGATTTGAAAAGGTACAGTCCAAGAAGGCTGCATTTGTATTCCTGCCACATACCCTCAATGTACTGGCATTCTTAATTTTATGGCCTGATGTTCAGCTATGCGTCTCGTGTTTTTTTTTTCTTTTTTAGAGATAGAAGCAGAGAAAGCTGTTGGCTGGCTCCTCTTAATGCTCGGTATTGACTGTCAGGCCGCGAGGCACAGTGTATTGTCTGGTGGAGGGTTTTATCAGAGCTGCTGTGGGGTTGCAGCTTCACATGTGTCTGGGTGGGGGGTGCAGATGTCAGGGTTCCAGGTTGGAGAGAAATTTGCTCGTGCTTCGGGTTGGTGTATATAGGGGTTCTGCGTTATGCAACTGTGTTTCTGCCCCTGCTACCCGTTATGCATAATGAATGGCCCAGACGCGCTTTGTCTATTGAATGTGAATACAACCGAAGGAGGTATTCTCTTACATGGCTGCCCGGATGGGTCCTAATTCAATATGTGTAAAAGCATCCGTGCTTTTGTTTGGCCGACAGCCTGGATCAAAGCCATGGGAGCAACAGAGGCCAAGTCCCGGCGCTGTCCACTGAAAATAAAACCATTAACAGCGACGCTAAAGTAAATCTGGAGGTTTTAAGTTAATATTCAAGATGTAATTAAGGTTTTAGTTTGAGTATCGATTAGTTGGCTGATTATTCAGTTTATTAGTTCATAAGTTGTATGGATCTCAAAAGGCATGTAAATGGGGATTTTTCAAAAAGATTTGGCAAAAACAAAGTTAGAGCCGAGGAGTTGGTTTGTTTAATACACATATTTACATACTTTTATTTTATTCCCCTTAATTACAGCTCTATGGATCTTTTATTCACGTCTCATATTACATTTATTAAAATAACTGAAGAAAATCTTGCAGGCATGATTAATTGTTGTTACACAGCGTGAGCAACATAACAAGAATTTCAAAAGGTTTTATACCAAGGCAAAATACGGAAGCTCTCTGAAAGCATCTGCCACGTCGCCTGGAGATAAGTTTGCTTTGAACCTTCAAATAAGAAGAGTGGAAAATTACCTGTGCAGACTGTTATAATGGCCAGCTCACTTTTAACATAATTGCACAAAAAAGTCTTATACAAGATCCATAGCTATGTTTGGCGTCATAAAACTTCTTGAATCTCAACTAGAAAAGTTGACGGCTATTTCCATTGTTGAATTTACTTGTGATTAATCGATACACTTGCTGTGGCTCTAGTGAATATAATGCGTTTTATGTTTTATGCAAACTCTATTGTGCTGCGACTTTATTTGATATTGAACCTTAACCTTAAACCTCAAAATGCATTAATTAAAAAGAGTGAATGAGTTGCCTACTATGCTACAAACCCCAAAGGACGGTATCCATATCGAATGACGACAGGTGAAACTAAACGTGCAGGTTGACCCCGAGTTCAGCAGCAGGAAGCTCATTGTATCTGCTTCACCTAAACCTCGGCATGTGCAGGAACAGGCATTTTCTAGCTCATTTCTGTTCTAGATTTAGATTTTCATTCAATTCACGTATATTTAATCACTCGCAATGCATGTATTTGTACGCTAATTGACAATTTTCTTTCCGTAATAGTAGCAAGACTGTTGATGTCATTGTCTTTAGTTCTTTTTTCTCCTCCGCTCGCCATGTTCTTCCGATGGTGAGACCTCAGTGTGAAAAGCTTTGAAGGTTTCTCGTGCCTCATTAATTATTTACCGTTTTCTGTACTGTTCCTTTTCGGTTTTATTTCTTAATCTTTTCAGGTCACACATCCATGCAGCATTGTTTTTGTCCTGTGAATGTAAAAGAGTCTGAATGGTTCTTTGTCTCTATTTTTAGAGCCCAGATGGAAATGTAGTTGTCAGAAGTGATGCTCGCGTCTCCTCTTTGACTTTAAAGTATGTCAAGTACACAGACGCCGGACAGTACACGTGCACGGCTCAAAGTGCAATCGGGGAAGACACATCAGCAGCGTATCTGGAGGTGAACTGTAAGTATTTTGTTGCGATATTCAATAAATCAATTAATCGCACGATAATTATGATTAGCTCAATAATTTTTCCGGACGCGATAAATTCCATTTGCACGCTTGTTTGTTTTCCCCGTCTCTCTCTCCCTCTCTCTCTCTCGGGTCAGAGGGCCGCAAAGTGGTCACGGGAACATTAGCGGTTTAGCAAGCAGACTGAAAATACCCAAAAATACAAAATGCTTCATCTACTTCCGGCGGTGGTTTTTAAAAATAAAAGTGTTTTGCTCTTTGAAAAGGTGTACTTGCATCATTATCATTGTATTAGATGAAAACAATATTATCGCTTATCGCAATAATTTCTGAGACAATTAATCGTCCAGCAAAATGTGTTATCGTGACAGGCCTGTTTGTTAATTTAAAAAATGCAGAGTTAAAACTAAAACAAAGTATCTATATTTAAGTCCAACAAAAGGCCTCAACAATGCATCTTTATCAGCGGTGACAAAGACCAGCATGAATCATACCCGGTTGTATTGTTCCTTTCAGTCCATTGTTGAAAAATGTGAATGTCTTTTCTGATTGGTCTAGATGCTCCAAAGATTCATGGCACAGTGGCGGTGTACACTTGGGAGGGCAATTCTGTCAACATGAGCTGCGAGGTCAGGGCCTACCCCAGCGAAGTGTCTATTACATGGCTTCGTGACGGTTTCCAGCTGCCCAACTCAAACTCCACCAACATCAAGATTTTCAGGACCCCCTCCTCCAGCTACTTGCAGGTACACAGCAGCGCAAGCAAACTCTGGTCGATTAAAATGTTCACACTCTCCGCCATCATCAAGATTTTATGAGGATTGAACTGAAGTGAAGGATTTTCTTTCAGCTACATTGTGGAAACGATGGCCTGAATTATTTAGAAGGAAAGCTCACTACAAATAAAAATAGGCTGCACTAATGGACAAACATAAAGGTCACTTTTAGAGGGTTGACACGACTTTCCTCATCTGTTCTGCCTCTTTGCCTTCGTACTGTAAACGTGCCGCTCTCCCTTCTGTCCTGTAGATAACTCCGGAGTCAGAAAATGACTTTGGGAGCTACAACTGCACAGCGTCGAACGACATGGGAACAGAGTCCAAGGAGTTTCTTCTGATTCAAGCTGGTCAGTCACGATCCAGAGAACTGTTTTCAAATGTATAATCAAGTTAATCAATCACATTTTCCACAGCTACCAAAGAGACTCAGCTCACTCTTTGAATACTGTCTGCTCTAGAGTGTTTGTTAAATGCCTTTTATATCCTCCTCAAACGCTGAAAGAACCACTGACAGATAATTTCCTCTTCGGTTCATTCGGTTGTTTAACAAAACAAACAGCCTTAAGGATTTTATTTAGCACGGTTAAAAATAACTACTACTGGTGCTGCATGCTTGTGCAGTCTCCCACCATCGCTCAATAACACAGCAACTACTCACACTGTAGCCTAAGAATGAACAGACAAATCCACAGTTCTCTAATGTCAGTAATTACACTGGCTTCTCTCTCTTTTATCACCAGTGGGCTCAGAGTCAATAATCATTCATGTGAATAAAGTGAAAAAGTTTTAAGAAACAGTTTATTATTCTGTGCCTCTCTTACTTTTCTTGAAAATCAATGGGAACTCTTATAGAAGAATCCCAGAGACTGCACCTCTCTATGTGCATAAGGTGCATCATCAGGCAACGTGCATTTGATCACAACAGTAATCAGTGTGTGCGTCCCCTGTCACAGATGTCCCATCAGCCCCTGCGGTCAGTGAGGTCCGGCCCTTCTCCACAACGGCACAGGTGCAGTTTGAGGAGCCCGAGTCGAACGGAGGTGTTCCTGTTCTGAGGTACAGAGCCGAGTGGAGAGCTCCCGGGAGCGGCCGCTGGCATCACAAGGTCTTCGAGGCCCAGGACGGTACGAACACAAAGACGAATACTAACAAGTGTCCTGTGTAAAGATGAATTACCGATTATTCATCCAGTCTAAGTGGTCATGATGAAGGATTGTAAATGTTACTGGTGAAATATACAATTGAAAATGAATGAAGACCAATATTGTGATAGTGGTATGATTTTCAGTATCCTGTACAGTATGTTTAAGTAAAAGGAAAAAAAGGTAAAGGTACATCCATACATTTGAAGAAGGCATACTGTTGAAGCAATTACCAACACATTTCAGAACATGTTTCTAACCTACAACAAAGTGTTTTAAATTAAATTGTGAATGTATAAACACTTGAATTTATATTTTTCTCACTAAGTTCCTATAGTCATTAACAATTCTTCAAAAATAAACTTAAATCAAGAGACATTTTCTTCTTCTTTTGTTTGTAAATTGCTGTCCTTACAATTTTCTAGCTGTGACCACAAAAAGAGCAATTTCCTTTTGATTGCGATTTGGAGTGCAGCTATACTGTATTTTTTTTTGCTGAATCAATAATGTTGTCCTCAGAAAAAGAATATGCAATTTTAGTTCTTCCTTCTTCTTTTAACTGGAGAGATTTTCTAATTGAATCATGATGCCCTTGGTTGTGACAGGCGTCGTCAGTGACATGATCATCACAGGCCTGAGCCCAGAGACCAACTATGAAGTGAGATTATCAGCCGTCAACGGGAAGGGAGAAGGAGAGAGTAGCTCAGTGGAGTTCTTCAAAACCGAGCCAGTCCGTAAGTACATGTTTATTCATGCTTTCCAGACACTGTATAATAGGATAATTATTTCAAAAGCACTTATTTTCATGCTGAACCAATTACACTCTTTCCAATGCATTTAACAGCATGTGTCTAAAAGCAGGTGGAACAGTGGAAACCTGTTTTTTAGTGTTTAGCGCCATCTGTTGGCCAGCTATAAAGAAGCTCTCCATGGTGCTTTTCTATTACATGACGTAAGATTGTTGACTTGACTCCAAATGAAATCTGTTTGGAGACATTTGGACGGCATTCAGTGTTATCTTGATCGTCTGCAGACTCTTTGTTTTTGGCTGAGCTCTAATTTTCTTGTCTTGTGGGTGGGTACATCAGATCTAGCTGTCATCTGAGTCCTATTCAAATTAACATAAGTTGTGATGTATGATTGTTTTTCATCGGCAGTCTGTTATCAAGGGATTGCTTTGACTGTTTTTTTGTTTTTTTTTCTGGATAATGATCAAATCCAATCCCATTTTATTTATATTCCACTGTTCAAAGGACCCGGGCTGTATTTAAGTTACAACACAAAAATAGCATTAGCTGTTTCTTGTATTTATATAAAAAAATTATGAATATTATTTGTATAGTTTATTTCTTATTTATATCTTTCTCTTATTGATTTGATAATATATTATTTATAAAATGTCATTGATTCAAAAACGTCTACACCCAGGTGACCCAGGTTTCTTTAGGCACTTACAGGAGCCCTACTCACTACTCTGACAGATGCATCATTTTTTAGCCATATTGTGTCCTTATGTTGCTACTTCTTACAAATATAAAATGTCATATAATACTTACTATTAATACTGTATTCAGTCTCCAGACTTTACCAGTACAGGGTCCAGGTATCCATGGGTGGTTGTGCTTCATTTGCTTCCTTTCATGTGTTTAGATGGCAGTTTTCATGTTTCCACTGAAGTCCCAGGTTTGTTGAGCAGTGCGGTCAATCGCTGATAGCTTTTAGTAACAGTAGATAATGTAGTAGTTAGTATTGTAGTAGTGTACTATTCTGACTAGCTCATCATTCCATCCTGGCTAGTAAAGTATCCGAAAGTGTGTGACCTTGTCTGATTGTAAGTTGTAAGACTGACAAAACTTGACTTTTGCCTTCCCCTTAGATTACAATTAGATAGATATAATATGTAGCGTGTTGTTACCTATGAATATTAATAACACTTTGACTCACAGCTTGAAAAATAATTGGCTTAATGGCTGCATTTTTGAAGCACAAGCAAATCTCTGCAGTTCAAACGCAGCGGGGCCCCTCCAGCAACCGCCATTGGGTGTAATTTGGAAATGTTTACTTTGGGATTAGGCTCATCAGCTTTGATTAATCAGCTGTCTCGTAAATCACAAAGTCTTAAGTGAAAACAAAGCAGTTGGTTCCACCTTAAAAAAAAAAAATGGCGTTGTCTCGTTGCCATGCCAGTCTGTTTGTTTGCCTTAAAGGGATTTGCTATGCTTTTCTTGTGTTGTCATGTCTTATTGTGCATTTGTCTCGTTCACTCTCACGTATGTGCAGATCTCCCCCGTTCTGAAGAAGGTAACTGACGATTTCTGAAACGAACACTTTCCTCATCAGATAATTCTGATTAATTCATCCATTTAACTCCAGTCGCGGTCATGTAATAAAACCCACCTCAAACGTATTAATCAGAGCGTCGGGACGTTTGCCGCAGTGGGATGAGAGAGGGAGGAGCAGGGGCTGTTTTCAGGCTGATACATTACTGTCAGTAGTGTTTAATATCATCATCACTTGGGTAATATTGATGGCTTACGGAGGAAAATCTGAAAAATGGTCCCTGCTGTGTGTTGAGATAAATCAGCTCTTATAAACTCCAAGTCTAAATCAATGTTTGCTCACGTACTAATAGAAATATTCCACAGATCGTTCATCGTTTTCGATTTCCGGTTTAATGACTACTTCTAGTACTACTGACTTGAAGCTTCTCCTACCTTCAGCAGGTCTGGTGTACTGCAGTAGTCCTA
>JAPMNZ010934934.1:0-35157 GCA_029875035.1 Pomatoschistus microps | reverse complement strand
GAGCTCGAGCTGTTTTGCAAGGAAAAATGGGCAAGAATTCCAGTCTCTCGATGTGCAAAACTGATAGACATACCCCAAGCGACTTGCAGCTGTATTTGCAGAAAGAGGTGGCGCTACAAAGTATTAGCGCAAGGGGGCCGAATAATATTGCACGCCCCACTTTTCAGTTTTTTATTGGTTAAAAAAGTTTAAATTATCCAATAAATTTTGTTCCACTTCACGATTGTGTCCTACTTGTTGTTGATTCTTGACAAAAAATTTAAATTTTATATCTTTATGTTTGAAGCCTGAAATGTGGCGAAATGTTGAAAGGTTTCGCAAGGGACTGTATAATAAGATAAGATTATTCGTGCCACACTGAGGTTGTTTCAGTGTCATCCATCATATGCGGATCAACCAAAAGCTAATATTATATTGTTTAATATAATGGATAATAAAGTCTAGAATGGGTCTGTTACCTTTATTGCAACACCAATAACTATATACAGAAAATATTGTTTAGTACAATACATCCAACATATGAAGAAAAAAGTGTATAATACAATATATCTTTAAATATTGAATTTGAAACAATAGAATATTCTTTATCACCAGACGGAGCTCAAGTACCAGCAGTTACAGCAGTTTTAGGAACAGTAAACAATCATATTTAACTATTGCCGAAAATGATACAGAAACTAACTTGTAGGACACATACAGTATTTTTTAAAGGGCAACAAATCAATTACAGACGGAATGATTCATTGAAGAGTAACATATTCAACAGCAATAATCTTACAAATTCTGTTATAGCAGAAACTCTCTCTTCTCAAAAAGAGGGTCCTGGGTGTGTGTCCTGGTTGGCACAGGGCCTTTTGAGTAGGGTTTGCATGTTTTCTCTTCGAGTCCTCGGGTTTCTTCTTCCACAAAAAAACATGTAATCTGTAACTGCCCCCTCCCACCCCCACTCCCCCAAGCTGGCGGCTAGGACACTAAAATCACTGCAGGATTTTCCTGGTTAAATAAAGGTCAATTAAATTGTTCCAGCTAATATTTGTTGAGCTCTCCTTATAGTAATTATAATGACCGTGTTTCCTGTGTTCAAATGTTCTATATTGCCCTCTTCTTCATGCTTCACAGTCCATCCTACGCACATGAGCGATACACCACTAAAAACGTATAAGATTATATCCATCTCTTTCACAGAGGTGATTTTCACCTCAACTCGTGAGCTCGCCTCCCTCGGCCAGCGCGGTGACGTAGCCTCACACTGCGAGTTGTTTATCTCCGGTACATAGTCATTTCAGATCTGTGAATACACTTTTCCAACAATGGCATTCCGACACGTTGAATCCAATGTCCTCAATCTAGAATTTGACCCTAATTATTTAGTTAACAGAAGTTTACGGCAAGTTAATAGCACTGTACTTACAGAGCACCATAGTTCTGCAGTTGTGTCGCAGATGAATAGATTTCCTCTTCTTCCTCATCAGGCCAAATAGTGCATTACATATTAATGCCCATAAACAAAACAAAAACTTATGCACGTCATATTTGTCATCAATGTTGAAATCGTCATAGATATGTAAGCAGCATTTTGTTGCCACTCGACCTAAAGCTTGAAGGAATCAATGAAAAAACTACTCTGGGCCAAATATCACTGTAATAATGTTTAAAGCAGAGAAAAGTCAAAGGTGTAATATGGCATCTCTGAATGATATTAAAATTACATAAACAAACAAGGTAAACTACATGTTGAAAATTAATAGTCCTTAAGATTAATCATTGATATACACTGAAATGATGGCCACATTTTTATGTTAATCTGTATGGAATATTTATATTCCACAGCAGAATATGTCTCACATGAGTCTCTTATTTGAGTGTCCTGTTCAATGGTGAAATTCAGTTATTTTAACCCTCACTAAACATCTGCAGCTTCAGACAATCAGCCTGAGCAGGAGCAGCAGCTCTCCTAACACAACATCGACAGATCAGAGTGATTGTAATGCACATAATGTCCAGTTGATGGCGGTCTAAGACAAGTGTTCGTTCATATCCACAGACGGCCCTCGTTCCTGGAGATGAGGTTTCAGCTCCTCCTCGAGAAGCTCTGGTGAGTCTTTTCAACCGAAGTCCTTATTTGATGTCACTCACTGGGTGAACTTTGATCAATACATATTAATTAGTGTATAAAATGCAGAGTTGTTTTTGGAAAATAATCTACTTCTATTTTCTTATTTTCAAAGACTGAGTCAGTGTCATGTCAGCTTTAAAGACCTTTGTTTTAGCCAAGGTGCAGTTTTTAATCAAGTAGGATTATACTGTATGTTCCTCATACTAGATCAAATGTGAAAGGTTCCCAATTAGCTGCTTTGGTGGCACACTGATGTCCCCAAGCTCATAATGAGGGACTTCTTCATGTTCTTGTGCGTAAGAGGAAAAGCTCAGGGAAAGGTTTATTTTATCAACCAAAGTGCTTTAATCATGTTTTTATTCCACCACCTGCTTTTAAATAATTGGTGGAGGCTATTGTTGTGTTTCTGTCAAACTCTTGACTCCTGAGCATCACTTGGATCAAAGAGTTTATTTTGTGTGTTGTTTTGTTTTGGTGTGTAATTAATTAAGTTTATCCAAAACAATTTCCACAACTAAAAGTTCCAAACACTTGTGATCATTATAGACTTTTTAAACACTGTCTTTTGCAGGCAATGAGTAAGTGCAGGTCTAAATTCAGGAAAAAATATATTGAATGAACTGACACAGTGGTCCATTTAAAACCAAAATACTACAAACTACTACAAACTACTGACTATATCAATTATTCATTAGTTTAATTTAAATTGCATCAACAAGGAAAAGTTTAGAATTTTTAGGGAATTTTCCAATGTATTGGCCAAAAATTTAAACAACAGTAAATTTTAACGAATTAAGATTAGATTTAGATTTGGCTACCTACTTGATTTTTTTGGTCCAGGGCCGAGGACTATACTAATGTGACAGTGAAGAGGTCATTTCTAATCCAGTTGTATGCAATTCCTTTTCAGAAATGTTTTGATTTGAGTTAAGTTGATTTAAGTGTTTCTAACCACGCCCCCGCTATTATGGGGCCCTTCTATTATGTTATTTTGTTGCATTAAAAGTTATTTGTTTTAAGTTGTAATGCAAGTATTGGAGAATTGCAGACACTATTTTTCTGACTGTATGTATGGAGGCATTCCAAGAAAATGTGGGAGTTCCCAAAGTGTACAGCCTCATGTTATAGAAAGTTTTATGTATGTCTCAATGCCTTTTTTTAGACAATTCTATTTCTCAGGTCTGTTGGCTGTTGTTGTTTGGACGCGGCGTCCGGCTCACCAACGTGATGTATTGTCGAGCATACATGTCTCAATGTCATTCAGCAGCACCATTCACTCTTCATCCTCCCCCCATCATCCCCTCATGCCAAGGCTAATTTAATCCTGGGGTTATTGATCGTGGGAGCATTCTCTCAGGCTTTCTTTCAATTTACTTCAATTTCATCATCCCACTGCGCTTCAAGACTGCCTCCTCAAAAAGGGAAGAAATTCTTGTTATGAGGGTCCTGATTCGAGAGTGGTTGACAAGTCCCCCCTCCCTCGTCTTCCCCTGCCAGCGCCACCAGCCTTACTTCCTGCCCCTTTTTTGCATCTCTTTTTGATGAGCTGCTCTTTCCCAGTTAAGTGGATTATTACAGTAGGGATAATTCTTGTCACATGGCATTATTTGGATGAGGTGAATAATTGAAATTTGTGTCTGAAAGAATTTGATCTGGATGAGAGAAGAGGGAGCGCTGGCAGGGTTGGGCCTCGGATAGCGCTGTCGCGTTCATGTGCGCGTCGGTGTCAGGCCGGGGACAGCAGTCATGTTAACAGGTTGTGACTCACCTCGCCCACATCAGCACGCTTTGGCACACTCCCCCTCTCCCCCCGTCAGAGCAGGGCACGGCTCAGGGGCCAAAGAGCCGTCAGAGGCCAGGGGAGGGCTCCGGACCTGCAGTGTGGAGTGTGATCGGTCGGTGCCAGCCGCTGCTCCCGCCTCCAGCCCCGCTCTTTGGGATGGCTCACTCACACATGAATCACTGTCCTGTCTGATGCCCCTCCCTCCTTCACTTTTCACTGGCACGGTATTACCCTGCTGGCCCTTGTGCCTCCAGTCTTTGTCGTCCACTGCAGCCTATAAGCCTAATTATATATGCTTCATTTCAACAAACAAACATTGGAATTATAAAGTCAATATTTTTATGCTCTTTGACATACACTTTAAGAGTGTGTGTCAAACTTGGAGGGATTTTTAGCTCCATCCATGAACATCAGGAATTCTCTGTTTAAACTTCTCAGCAGTACATAGTGTCATGCAAAAGGGGATGTGTTTAACTTCTGTGACATTATAGACAGCCTTTTTGAAACAAATGTATGGTCTCCAAATTAGATCTGAGCCTTTCTGCAGTCAATTGTGTTCGTTTACATGCAACATGCTTTGAACGGTGTTTTATTCTTTCTGTATTCAGTTTGCATAATTCTGATGGGTTTCCTCATCACCCAAAACATACAAGTTGCATACATGTGTATGTACTTATATTTAGTTTGGCTCTAAAGTAGCAATGGAAGGATGGGTCAAAAGCAGAGGACAAATTCCCTTACAGTCAAAATCAAGTATGACTTTCTACTGGGGTTTGTTTGTCCTTATAAGATATTATGTTGTTGGAAAAAATAAAAATGAAAAATAAAATAAAATGCCGTAAAAATGGCACCGTGGCAAGAGCCCTGGTGTGTGCTATCCTGATGCACACTGGGGTAGTCTTGCACAGTTTTTCCAATGTGGTTTTAAAGTGCTTTTATAATCCCTGTTGTTGTATTGAGTAGAGTTTGGATTGGTGCGGAGCAGAGATTGAGCGCGTCTTGTTGTGAGTTGACTAAGCGTTGTAAATGGCATGCATTTTTATGAGACAATGAATCAGACCTAAACACCTTTATTACAGTAGTTTCATCAACTTTTGACCTAAAGGTAAACCCGCAGTTCAAACATTGAATAAAATATTCAAAAGTTTGCTTTGGCAGTGAAAGGCAAGCTGGAGACAAATTGTTCATAAGTGATCCAAGTTGCTCCAAGCAGTTGTAACGATGACGCACAATTGTTGCAAAAAAAAAAAAGTTTGAAAGTGTCTGTGTGTGTGTAATTGTGTATAGAACCATTACATTGCTGTTTAGTGTTGGTGTTGTAGCCGCAACAGAGGGATGCCGGTTATGGGAGGAGAAATCTGAATAAGACGAACATCCGCGGTCTCACATAGCAACTTCAAAAGCTCCCTTCCCCAGGATATTAGGCGACTGTGATGAAAAATTTAGCAAGCGTTAAATAAGCCGCTTTGAAGTGATCTGTTTTGGCTCAGCAGTCTCCAGATTTCCGTAGCCCCTGTGCAATAGCCATCACAGGGCACAGTGTGGAGAGAGAAAGGTCTTCTGGGGAGAACCTCATTGTTGGTACCTAATAGTTATCGGACCTTTTCACCACATGAAAGAACTACCATCACTAGAGTCCATGTGTTTCGCTTCAAATGTACTCGCTGTTGCTCGTGTGTGTGTTAATAATATGTTTTTACCTTTTTCCACTCCACTTCCTTTTTCTTCCCTTTTAACGGATCAGCTGGTCTCAACACTTTTTTCTGTAATTCCACAGTGTGTATGTAACTGAATTGTTTTCTTGAATCTCTTAATTGAGTGAGTTTGGGGCAGTTTCTCTTGTCTGTGTTCAAGTTATTTAAAGCTGGGGTACCTAACCTCATAGATCCATAGTTTGGTTAGAACTATGGTTTTCACATGTAAGTAAGTTTGTATATAGCACCTTTCACAGACCAGAGTCACAAAGCGCTTTACAATTATTGTGGGCATTTGTCTTTCACTCCACACAGAGATGGGAAAGAGTTCGCCAGTACAGGAGACGCATGCCAGACCTATTGTACATGTTTTTAGTAGTAGGGGAAATCGGAGTACCCGGAGAAAACCTATGCAGAAAGACTCCGCTCCCATCTCTGTGTGGAGTGAGAGGACAAATGCCCCAAAAAAATAACAATTGTAAACCGCTTTGTGACTCTGGTCTGTGAAAGCCGGTAAAGATTACTTACTTACTTATTTACTGTTCCGACACGGTTTCGAGCCCAGAACCTTCTTGCTGAGAAACGAGAGTGCTCTCCACTCGGCCACCATGTTTACATTTTACCTTTTTCGGACAGAAAAGTTAAAAAAGCGAGGATCACTCTGACTCAGCTCTCAGACTAAATTGTCAAAAATGATTCTCGGGGCTCTTTCTTGCAAATTTGCAAAAGGAAGGTGTTTTCTAATAAGATGAAGTTGGCATGTTGTGGTCTGATTTGTTAATAACCTTTCACCACTCTTTCTGTTGTGACTGTCTATGGATGGGACAAACATAAACTATATTATTTATGAAACAAAAAGTTTGGATAAAACAAAACATCAATATTAAAACGCATTGAATGAGAATAAAATAATTAAGTGGCTTATGGTAAGGTCTATTACTGTGTAACCTTGACATTAACAATTAACGTGCGGTAAAAATGTGAGTTCTGTTAAAAAAAGAGTGAACTAAGCAGACAGACAATCCAGTGTGCAGTGTGTGTGACATAGTGATATTCCTAGAGTATATTGCTTTTGCCTGTAGGATTGGGATAATGAGGAATGCTTGAAAAGTATAGTTCAATCAGTTTAGGTATGCATAAACACTAAATTATTAACTATTATAACATGAGAATAATCTTTAAGAGCAGATTTCCTTATTTCCCTTGAAGATTAAATGTCTTTAAAATGTTCCAATTTATATTTGAGTTCACTTAATATCGATCACATTTAACATATTATTCTAATTTTGAGGACACTAGGTTTCACTATAGTCCATATTAATTATAGTGCTCTGAATTAGAAAAGCCACATATAATGAGTCTGGTATGTTAACTCCGTTCTGTGGAGAACCAGGGCTACCATTTAGTTAGCCAGGGGAACCTTCTGTGAGATTTTCCTTTTTTTCCTCTTTGCTCATTACTTTAATTGTAATTGTAATCCTTTATTGGAGCTGTCTGCAGTAAAGGAGAGTTATGGCCGGAGAGGGGGCGTGAGCCATGGAGATATTTCATGATTATTGGAGAAGACGGTCACTAGGTGGCAGCCACTAGTTTGGCCCAGCTGTAATTGCTCAGCGGAAAAGTGACGGCAGCGTTTGCACATGTTTGAGGAAAAGGAAGAGGAAAAGTTTGATTCTTCTGAGCCGTGAAGATAACTCTTTATTTATTGAAACATTGTCCTCATGGTCGCTATCTTGCAACTTTTTTATCTCCCATAGTTCTCCCCATGTCTGCAGGTTTCCTCCAGGTGCTCTGGGAGTTTCCCAAACCACTGAAATACAATTGCATTAGATCCCCTCTCTCTGGGGCCAGGACTCTCCTGAAAGATAGATTCTAAAATCTCTGTGGAGCTTTCCCCGTTAGATAAAAGTCAATAAATATAAATGAGTTAATTCAATTGTTTTATTGTTTTCAATATATTGTGTAAGTGTCAGTGCAGTAGAAACACAAATGTTTATATTTACTGCCCTGTCATTAAACCCTCCCTGTAATCTTATGGGACTGTGGAAAGTTTGCAATAGAAAATCCTTAACATAATTTTTTTACAACCACATTGTTTATATTTTATTGTGAAGCCTCATTTGTCATTTTTCTAACCCTTTGCCCTATTGTCTGAATGGGAAACATCTGCACACCACAGTCTGTTTTAATTATAGAGCTTTGGCTTTCTGAAATGCATAAAAGCCACATTCTGTTGTGTTTCTCGCTTTAATTCATTGTGCATCATGCAGTTTGTTTCCGTGGTTAATGATACAGCAAAGGCCCCTCCATTTTATTGTTGCTGTGTTGCACATTTCTCCCTTCGTGCCCAATGCCAGGCTCCAGTCCTCTGTATGAATCCTCACTGTCATGGCCAAGGACGAGCGCAGGCGCAGGGTCAGCTAATTGCTTTTATGATTATGATTTCACGTCAGATTTATCGTGCAGCTCGGAGCTCATCTTCAGGTCCTGCCCATGTGGCTGTGGCTCTTGAGTTGTACGGTGAGTGTACAGCTGCAGTCTGGTCTAACTGCAGGTCAGACTGGGAGACCGTATGCAGAGGGTGACACACTGCTTTTTCTGCTAAAAGATGCTATCGAGATTATTCCAGCATGTGTCAAACGGAGGTCATGAATGTGCACTGACATAGATGAGGGTTTGGGGTTTTTCTGCTGTTTGAACTTTTTATGGTCCATAAATCTCTCATCCAGTGTCTGTTTGCAGAGCAAAATATGGCCCGTTTCTTCACATTGTGCGCCAGAATGATCAGTCTTTTTGATGTACATGCCGCTGGCTTATCCTTTTTCTGGTTTCGCCACAATCTTTGAATATAATGATAACATATGAGTTAGCGATGTATAATATATTTCTTTTGTTCAGGGGTTTGTTCTCATGCATATGAACCTGGATCTTCTGCCAGTGACACGTGTGTTTGTTTATGCAAACACTAAATTCTCCTTGGGCAGCAGAGGTGGCGTCTGTGTGTCAATAATGCACATATTTGACATAGCTCAGTGTTTTATGTCATAAGCCGTGGGTTTGATTTGTTGCAGTACTTGACCTCAGGGTGACCTCCCCTTGAGGCCGCAGCTTCACCAGTGACAGATGCACCATGGGAATTGGGTTT
Source organism: Pomatoschistus microps (assembly GCA_029875035.1). Taxonomy (NCBI): domain Eukaryota; kingdom Metazoa; phylum Chordata; class Actinopteri; order Gobiiformes; family Gobiidae; genus Pomatoschistus; species Pomatoschistus microps. The sequence goes on along the minus strand of JAPMNZ010934934.1, from coordinate 26,419 downwards.
GGGCCGCGTTCCTCCTCTCAGAAAGTTCATTTTGGAGGCATCTGTAAAGTCTGTGATTAAGGCGAATTCAATAAACTTAATGAATACTTAGAGCTTGATTTGCAGGGTTTTCGCCTCAGCGAGTATATTAATGTAAACAGCCTGGTAACACAGCTGTAATTTCCTATTCTGCCACAATTTAGTGAACTGTCATAATATGTTTACTTAAGAAATGGCAGAAATATGACACCAGTTTAATTACAGTGCAGTCATTTTGCCTCAATATACTTGGGAAAGTGGCCTCATTGAGCCCAGCTTCCTCTGCGCCGCCTTGCCTTTGTAATTACATGAGCCTGATTTATGCTCTTTTCTTTGTGTTTATGGCTGTAAACTGCTCTTGGTCTGAGAGTGGCTTGTCTCTTTGCAGCAGGGCTGGAAATCTCCTGATGAATCGGAGATGTCTCCGCTGTCAAGACTGCTCACATCGCTCCAGCCTCCAATGTCACTTTCAAGGCATAATTACACAAGTTGTGTTGATTAGTATGAGAAGCAATTACGCTGGCTTTCCGCCGTAAATGGCGAGTGTGATGGCCCTTGATTGACAGGAAGCCTCCTGACTTTAATAAGTAAATGACTCTGGTTCAGGTAGAGACCTGTGATTCGTCAGCATCTTTCAAGTTTTCCAGAATTTCTTCGTTTGAGTGTTTCTTAATGATACCATTCTGGTGAAAACACAAAGTGAACACTGTGGATTATGGTCTTTTAGCGTTTATGCTTTCACAAGTATGAAAATCAGAGATTTGTAATTGACACTATGGGGAGCATTTTATTTCTTTTTTATCTGGCTTCCCAGTAAGTTATTAGCTGTTAATTTGTCCGCATGCTCCCCTACAGCGGTAGATATTTTTCAAATGCTCGGATTCTCCCCTCAGCGCAGTTCTAACTACACTTCTGAAAAACGCTTCCCTTTCTAATTATGCAATATATTTTATGCCTTTTAGGCACATTTCTCTTAATAGAATAATATTAGCTTTGGCAAAGATTTTGCACTGGGAATATCACAAATTATCTTTGCTCCCAGAAAACACTCTTTGAATTCCCCTTCATTCTGTTTTGCTGAAGGAAGAACTCAAACTTTATATTGTAATTGTAGGAAGAACTTCTTTCCAATAATGTTGAATCAGAAGACACTCAAAGGCTATAAGTCTAAAACTGCTTTAAGTGCTCTCCGTCAATTAAACAAAACATAATTCAATGTGGTTGGTTCACCTAAAGTTAGTTTATGCATCAGTGGTTGAGTTCTGAAATCATTATAGAAGCTCATTAAACATTATTGTTCTCTGAGCCCACATACTATAGAAACTTCTTTATTCTGTCTGCTTTCACATAACTTAATCTATGCTTTCTTATTCCTGAACATAAATTAAAATAAACTCCCCAGAGGCTCAGGCAATACTTTAAAGAGCTTGCTCTCTGGGATAAAATACAAAGTGGCTGCACGGCCGTATTACACCACACTGTTACATTTACAGCTTTTATACAGTGCGTCTATGTAGTTCTCATATTTGCATTTGGGCAAAACATTTAAACGATGCAGAAACTTGATTGGCTCGTGCTTTAAAGTCATATTTCTTTCTTTGTTAGCCACAGTTGGCCTAATCAAGTAATTCCCTGTTTATCTTAGTAAACCCCTATAGAGTCATACATGCATAAATATAATAAAATAATTTGCTCTTGCACTCCATAGCCCAGCTGTAATTTATATGGATTGAATGAGTGCTGCATTGTGGAAAAGCAAGAGTGGACCAAATGCTCGTTTGTCACCTCTAATAAATGTTGCAATGTAAATTATGAAGTTATGCCTCAGATGTAAATGCACTTTATTCCCCTGCTTTAATGTAAACAGCGCACTCCAATACATTAGGACACTGGGGGGAGGGGCAGCGAGCAAATATTTGACGTTTTTCACAATCAATAATAAGCACAAAAGAGCCGAGATGGGCGACTGTTCTGCCATATCTGCTTCATAAATTATAGCGTGAAAGCAGCCGTGTACACCAAAAATGCAAATTCATTATTGTTATTAATAATGTAGTGACTAATAGTTCTATCAAGACTGTAATAGCAGTTTAATGGAATATGACAGCAAGAATGTATTACACTTCTTACACTTAGACGGGACCTCACATAGCATTTATCAGGGATTTCGCAAAGCATTTTTTTGATTATTTTGTTAAGTTAATTGCTTCTTTTCCCCCCTAACGTCTTCTGCGGGAGAGAGAGGGGGCAAAAACTGCTAATGGATATTAATTAATACGTGTCACTTTTGCGTGGTTTGATTAAAAATAATGAAAGCGGCATGCTAATGGGATTTGGCCGTTTCTCTGTGTGTGGCGCCACAAGATTGTGTCTTTATCGGAGGAATCTGAAGAAAAAGATAATGGGCCGCTCATGGGCTAAAATGAAAGTGACAGAAAGTGAGATAAATCTTCTTTAAGCTGCTCATGGCAGAATAGTGCAAGATGATTAAGGAAATCTCACAACCGTGATTCAGCGGCGATGAAGGGAAGTTTTATAAAGTTTTGCCTCAATGTTTTTGATTTGATCGATTTATTTAGAAATTGGACGTAAACTAGAATACAGGTGAACATTGGGATATTGTGTGAAAGTTTATTTCTGTAATTAAATTGTGAAACCAATATGTGGTTTAGACTCATTACATGCAAAGTGACATATGCCAAGCCAAGGGTTATTTTGAGCCGTGAGCCAATTATCAACATTATAACAAACAAAGGCTTGATACATCTTGTTTTGCATACTAAGAGTCATGCAACAGTTTCACAGAATATTCACTTTTGAACATTATTATGTTTGTTGGAAAATATACACCAGAAGTAACAACTGCAATCTCACTGATAGTAAGTATATCCTCAAAGCTGCAATATGTGAATAATAGTGGTCTACGCCATAGGGTCGAAATATGATACTTTCGAGGGATGAAGATAACAATAATAATAATAATAATAATAATAATAATGCATTGCGCTTTTTTGGACACTCAAAGATGCTTTACATGTCATTATTCATTCACTCCATACAAGGTGGTGATAAACTACTACTGTAGCCACAGCTGCCCTGGGGCACACAGACAAAAGCGAGGCAACCAGTATGTGCCATCGGCCCCTCCGACCAAAGATGTCTAATTACATGCAGCATGGTGGCTGAGTGGTTAGCACTCTCGCCTCTCAGCAAGAAGGTCCTGGGTTCGAATGCCGGTCGGACCAGGGCCTTTCTGAGTGGACTTTGCATGTTCTCCCCGTGTTTGCAATGGTTCTGGCATGCGCCTCCTATACTGGCGAACTTGCTCCCATCTCTGTGTACCCAAAAATAACAATTGTAAACCGCTTAGAGGCTCTGGTTAGAGTGAAAAGGTGGTATATAAATAAAGATTACTTACTACTACTACTACTACATGCTTCTGTATAAGTTGCATATTTTATTTCAAGAGGCCATCTAGTTATGCATTTGTGAAAGATTACAATTCAACCAGTACCGTTAAGTTGTCCTTTAAAACATTTTTGCTGTATGTTTAATTTGTTTGTAAGGATCTTAATTTGAAGCAACTGGTCAATCAATCAAATTATATTACCATTATGCAGTGGTGTTGAAACCAATAGAATTAATGACTTTTTGATTAGTTTTCTGACACCAGCAAGATGTCTGTGTCGCGGGAGAAAAGTGATGTACTGCTTTGTTTACCTTTTAAACATCACTCGATTTAATTCCATGCACAAGAAGGACCTCTAATTCATACAATAAACAGACGTTTGTACGTCATCTTCACAACTTTTTGACACAAATCCCGTAGAAAAAGTGTCTCTCTCTTTGTCTCACATTTGTGTGGGATTGGCAATGCTGAAGTAACGTTACAGTGAGGGAAAGTTTTGATGGTAAGTGCTGTAAATACATTTTGCATGGTCCCTCTCATATTGGAATAAACTTGAAAGTTGAAACTTTTAGTCAGTACTTGCATAATAGATTTCTTAAAAATTGCACAGAACAAAGGAATATGCATTTTTTAAAACCAGAAACTGTGAAAGAACTAAAGATCCTTACATGATCCTAACTTTAACAGGAATAGTATGCACAATCTTCAATTTTATGTGGTGCATGGCCTCTTGTTCAATACTGGGCTGGCCTCTTCCTGCATTATTAAACTTGAGATCTACTCGACTTGGCACGAATCAGCTCCGGATAATCCTATACTCAGCCCTTGCCAACACTTCTGATGTCTGAACACCATATTCAGCAAAAAAAAAAATGGCTTTAAAAGCTATTGTTATAGGGCACAATTGTAGAGCACCAATGAAACAGAGATTGGCACTGTAAATTGGAAAACAAAAAAGCCAACAAAACTACTGGTGCAACTCACAATTACGCGGCCGACACCTGGTCTGGCTCCCCTCCCTGCTCCTAAAGGCAAGACTGTCAACTTCTTGTTAATGCAGTGATTAAGAGGAAGATTGCATTTGTTTTGCTTTGCAGCTCTCCTGGCACCACTACTTTGCTTTCTCTTTGATTAAAATAGTAGATGGATGGATGCATCACAGCTCTGTCATGAACTTCAATTCAAAGTGCGAGAATGCAACGGAATAAATAAGGAAGACACATTTGGTTCTTTGTTTGTTTTGTTTTTTTACATCAGAGGATACAACTCTTGATTGTAAGATGGCCGACAAACTCATCTCGTCCCATTATATTCAGAATAAGTCATGGTTAGTGTTATTTATAGTCAATAAACACCATCCACTTTTCCTGTCCTGTGTTGTGTCGTGCTCACAGCTCTCCTATGGTAACAGTTCTTTCGGCAGGACAAGAAAAGGTTGAGCTTCTTTCTTCAAATGACGCCTTCAGAGCGGTATTGTCATGTGGTTTTCTATGTCAAGGTCGAGAGAAAATGTCAGAACAGGTGCGTGTCTGCTGCCGGGCGCTGCCAACTCAGCCCCTTTTTAAAGAACACTCCTCTGCGTCACATTGCACTGTGCGCTTCAAATCTTTCAGACTGGTAAAAGACCGGACTCACTCACTTCTATTCGAATGAATTAACAAATATTGTTTTACATGAATGTAGATTGAACTCACATGTCTTCTATTTGGCATAAACTTTGCTCTGACTCATTGTAATAATGGGAAATCAATTTTATGGATGACTGACATTGACATTTTGTCACGCATCGTCTACTTCTATCACAATTTTGCTATTTTAAAAATGTTTTAGTTGAAGTTTATTTCAAATATATAGGGACTATTAGAAAGTGGAAACAAACAACAAAAGTGCATTTTATTGTCCTGGTGTTTTTTTTGTGGGCGTAAACGATTGGTGTTGGTCAAAAGGGCCCATGGTGCAGATTGGCCGCCTCGCTTTACCAGTAGCTTTACCAGTAGCTTTACCAGTAGCTTTACCAGTAGCTTTACCAGTAGCTTTACCACCGTATAAAACTAATCTATATTACTTTAATGTATTTTAGACATACTTTTAAAAGTTTGTGGATTCTAAAAGTTTGTGGATTCTAAAACTTTGCATCATACTTGTTTGTGATAAATATTTGTTAGAGCTCAGTGCTCATAGGCTAAGCTGAAAACAGTCATGCTTGTTGTGAGTTGTTGTGAGAGCTTGGGGCTAAGTGCGGTCTGGACTTGTATGTTAAACTTTAATTGATGATTTGACCTGTCCACACCATGTTTAAACTGCTTGTGGTTCAGGTTCAGAGCACTTGTTTTCCATTCTGTCAGGACCACACACTTAAATGCCTATCTGGAGCTTATATTGACAAGTTAAAGACTGAAAGAAAAAGGAATATATTTTTCTGTCACACCTGTGTCATTGATCAAGGGGTGATCCCTCGGCTCTTGGTCCAAACTGGACCAATTGAGGGAAAGTTTCCTTTGACATGTGCTGTGATTTCAGAGAGCTGCTGCTCTAGATGTGTGGGTCTTTGTCTTGACATGTGTGTCTAAATACTTGTGGCAGCAATCAGTGAGCACAGGCTGAAGGGGCGGCTGCCAGCCTCTCCTCTCGTCTCCTACAAGGCGCCGCCAGTAGATGGCGATGTTAATCTTCCCTGGCAGCGCTCCTGCTCTCTGTTCTACACTGTGGCTGCAGCGCTCACTGAGACGAGGAGAGAGTGGTCTCAACCTGTGTGAAGGGTCATGCTACCAATTCCTGGCCCCCTTTTAGGACCATGAAATTGTTGATCCAAGACGCACAATTAGTGCATTCAGCCTTTTGACTGGAGAAGGCCTGACACCCAGTTATGTCAGTCGAATGTCACAGTGTTCCTCATTGTCTTTTGAGCCTCCTCTAACGTTGAAGCCAAACAGGAACCATGGATCGATGGAGGAAGCCTCTCATCAGCACTGGACTCTCTGGTGGAGTTTTTTTTTTTTTTTTTNGGCTCACAGGGTGCTGCTAGGGTCTTTGAGGTGTGTTACCTTAGCAAAGTCTTGCAGTTATGGAGAGAGAAGCAGGAAGAGCAAAGAATGGAGCTGTCACTGTAAGTTGCTGATGGAGGCTTCCTTGACATCAACAACACAACTTCTGTGGTGCGTCGCTCGGACACAGCTCCACGCTGTTAGCTGCTGGTGCCGCTTTCATTTGGCCTCAATCAGCTAATCATACGTGAAAGGCCAGTGGCTCTGGTGATATAAAGGATGACACTGTGTCCAGTGCCACTTCAACTAAATCCTTTGTGTTCTCTGACCCCATCAGCTCTTTTTTTTTTTTTTATCATTCGACTGTACTTTTCAACTTTATATGCATCATGGTCCCCCCAAGATGCATACATTCAAATTTGTATTTAAATGATGAGCACTATTATTATTTTAGCTGTAAATCTAAGTAACATGAATATTGTTGTGTAGTGTTGTTGGTTCTATTTGACCACATCTCTTTGGATAGTTGTTGGAATGCTTCAGAAGTGCACAGCTTGCACCTTTTTTACCAGTGTGTTTCCTCTGCACTCAGAATCGCACCAAGACTCCGTCACAGTGTCATCAATGCTTGTAAAAGAAAAGCCTAGATTTGAATTACAGGAAGAAGGCACTGCATTAAAGAACAAAGGAGATCGATGGCAGTACATTAAATTTTATGCGAATGAAAACAAAAATCAACTAATTAAAATTGATTACTCATAGGTTTGTAAATGTGTTTCAGAATTGAATTATTATATGAAAACATTTTGACCAATCATGGCTCTGCGGAAGTATCCATTACTGGATTACAGTTGAGAGAGGCCTGGAATGTTTTGTGGTGGTTAAGTAGTTTGCTGCTGCGCTGTGATGTACCCCCCTTACACCACTGCCCCCGCCCCCCTGTATCCCACCCTGTAGTAAAGTGCCATGGGTTAATCGGAGCTGACCCTGGCCTCTTGCTACAGCCTTTGGGCCTTTTACCTGAATTAAAATGAATTTGTGGTGAATCCATGTTGGGCTGCAGTAGAGTGTGTAAGGTGTCAGTGACAGAGACACAGCTCTTTAGTCATGAGCTCTCAGGACTCCCCTGGGCCCCCGGGGGCCCGGCTGGAGGTGTCCTTATCTCAACAGTCATCTGTCTCGCTCGTTTAGCCTGGTGTGCCCCAGCCGCCACTGACAGTTACACATGAAGAAATGTCAAAGGTAGGTTCAGCACAGATTCTTCAAAGGGCTTTAAACTGGCTCAGCACAAGCAGCTCTCGGATAAAAGGACTGGTATATCTTATACAGCTTTCCCTGGGGAGGACAGGACTTTTAGATTTGTCTGAATTCATTGACGAACTTGAGTAAGTCAGAATCATATCAGAATCATATCAATATCAATATATATCAATATCAAAAATAATTAATTTGGACTTTACATATTTGTTATCAGTCAAACATGTTTCATTCATGAATTGGTCTGAGGCAGAAAGTTTAGTGAGGAAGATATTTGTTTTAAGTGTTTATTCAGCAGCACTCTTTACTTCCACATGTGTTCTGACATCAATACAATACACAAGCTCTACAGAGTGGAAAGTTTGCTCTACAGTGATCTTAAAAAACCTTGATTTCCGTCCAACAGCCCTCCCCTGCACTGCACTTGCATAATGTGCTTTTGATGTGAGTGTGGTGGCCCTGCCCCGCTCTGTCACTCTCACTGATACTGTACTGTTATTTTTAAACTTTTGCACAGCACATGTCAATGCACTTTTCCACAGCCCGTTTCATCTGGTGAAAAGTTGACTAAACGTTGGTTCACATCACAATTGTGGGAAAAACAAAACTTATGTGGTCAAGAGCTGTTGTCTATGTAGATGATATTCAACACAATCAGAATAGAATGCCCTGGTCATGAGGAAGTTAGGTCAGTATTTATATTTGTTCTCCCTTGTTTGCTGGAGTGTGTGTGTGTGTGTCGCATTTTGAGACGATTTAAACTCGATTTGTTAAATGTGTTGTGACTGGTTGTAAGTGATGGGACGAGTATGCTACTTTTACTGCATTTGTATTTGCAAGTGTATTACAAATGAGAAATATTATGCTACTTATAAGAAAGTATGTGTGCTTGTGTTTTTGACTAATTCAGTTGAGGGATTATTCTATTTAAATAAATTTATAATTCAAGACTTATTTCGGATTTCATAAAATGTTAGATCCAAATTAAAAGCCCCGTGACTTTCAAGAATTATCTATTTATTTATATATATATATTAGATTTTAAAGCCCCTGGTGAAGCCCTTGGTGGCTTGTTACAAATGTAAAAGTTTTCTGTCTTGTTCATTTAAAAGATAAACTGAAAACAACAACAGAAACGATTAACTAAATGTTTAGTTTTCATAAAGGAATGTTCCTGGATAATTTAAGCAATTAATTTGTATACCTATTGAAGTCAGGTTTATATATTCTTTTCCAGACACCTTGGAGCTGGTGAGCAGGTGCTAAATGACCAGCATCGGGCTCACATTCTGATGTCTTTCATGTTCAATAATTTCCTCCAGCCGCTCCCACGGGGCTGCACTTCCTCTCTAAAGGTCACACTAAGGCGGGAAAGATGTCACAATTAGAAGGGCATTTAACGCCAGTCGCGTGAAAAGATTAAAAAGCAATGTTATCCACATCAAACAGCCGGGCGACGAAGGGAAATACAATAATTTCATTAAAAGTTGATTCCTTTCTGGTTTCTGGTGTCTGTGTGTCATTAGGTTAAGTCATTTCAGAGCCCTGTATTTGATCTCCAATCGTCTGGAAGCAGCAAATTAATAAAGAGCTTCATTTTTCGGCATCTCGCACTTTCTCTGTCTTTTGGTTCTTCGGGCGTGTGTTTGGGGGAAATCTGAGATCACGCTAACACAATTTTTGTCCATGTCTATCAGTGTGTTATTATATCAGGGGCACTTCTGCTCAAATGTACAGGCCGGGGCCATTTAGAATGAATTGATTCACGCTGAGACTGAATCCTGCACTTGCTAATGACTTCCTTTTAGACCCTTTATTACACTCATGCCATTATCAGGTAGTTTTGTCACTAAATGTGTTTTTGATACAAAAATAATACCATGTTGCCTACCATACCCCAAAGAGCCTTTCCAGTTAATTAAAACTGGGTAAAAAAAATGTGTCCCTCAAGAAAGAATCTGGTAAAGTATAATGTTCTAAGGATACAACAGTTTGTGATTTCTTGAATAACAAGAGTGCTCCTCTTTGGGACTTTTTATGTTTGAAAAAAATCTGAACTACAGAGGCCAAATAATGCAAGCACGTCATACAAATAGTGATAGGACCTCGCCTGTTTTTTTGTGATTTGAAAATTTGAAAATGAAATGACTCAAATACATCTATTCACAAAATGTACATTATAGTAGTTTTGAAGCATAGGTTGTATGTACAGCTCATGTGCAATGAAACATGTCGGCACATTGTATGGATTTCCCCAAAGCCTCTTTACCAGGTCTCTTGTATCACGAGTGCTTCTACACAATAATGCACATATATCCATACATTTACCGTCTCCAGTATATAATGGTTAAGAGCTATCACTAGTTAGAGAAAAATATACAACTGGTAACATAAATTCCCGCAGGCTTCCATGCGTGTGGTTCGAACTTAATTGGATTTCAAGCTCATTTCTCACAATCCGAGGCATCACAATTGTAATTTTCAGACAAGTGCATCGCTAAGACTAGTCCAATTCAAACTCAATAACATAGCTGTAATCTTGTCCGTTCATCAACTTCAGCCACTTTAAGTGTGTTGGTTAATGTTATCTGTTCCTATGATTGAGTTTTCACCTCTTTTTGGCCTTTACCTCATACCTCATTGGTTATCCGGTTTGTAAAGATTATTTCTTTAACATGAAGCACTCTGGCACATTAGCAAGTAGAGCTTTACTACAAGATTTACCAACCAGTCTAATAGTTGTTATTAACCCAAACATCAAGTCATTTTAAACAACTTTTTTTGTCAAATTTATGATGTTAATGGGTTTAGACCAAGGGGCATTAGGACCTTAAAAGCCTTGTCATGTGCTACTCATGTCATAACAAAGATTATCTGCAAGTCAATAATAAGACAGGACTCAAATCGGCACAATGTGGTTATAATTGATTGAGATGTCTGGCTGGAACTTGTGCAAAGCGTCTATGTCATCTGCTAAGAAGTGCACTTTTCCCCGAAGATCTCCCAATACAGTTTTAACCCAATGGACATTTAGCTCATTAGTTGTCCGCTGAGCTAGCTGTGGTCCTGCAAAGATGTAATACTTACCTCCTATTAACACAGACACGGATTTAGTCAATACTTTGCAATTGAAACTTTAAGAGAACGTAAACAAGGTTTGCCCATTCAGCATATTCTTCCTCTATTAGGTCACTTAGTGCGTTGGTAATTCTCTTATTTACTGGAATGAACATAGCACTATTAGATTTCATTGCGTTTTATTATAGCTTTTTTACCACAAGTAGTCCTATCGGTGCACTTAGGTCTGCAAGCTTTACCAAGAGCCGGATGGTGTTGACTGGTTATCAAAAGGATATTTTCCCAGTGTTTTGACTGTATCTTTTGGCCCTGAACATGAGTTTAGTTTCCACCATGCAAATGCTTTAATCTGCTTGTCACAATGAAGGTTCCGGGTGAGTGACTTTAATAAGCCCTGAGCATATAGAGATCCGGGAAGTGCCATAGCCCTGCTGTAACCCTTATGTACATCAAGGTCACGCCTGTGTCACACTCAAACGCCACATTAGTGTTGGGATAAATAGAGGACCGTCTCCGGGGGAAACCACTTCAACTTTGCTTCTCTTGTTCACTGTCTTATTCAGAATAAAATTGACTTTTATAGTAGTAATTAGTGTTGTCACAATACTAAGATTACAAACTTGATTCCAATACTTGGAAATTGAGTCAATACTTGATATCATGGAGATAATCTGAAATCCTTTATTTTGACTATGATCTGCTATTTCTAACAAACTTAACAATACAACAATATGGTACTTTTGTAATAGTACCAGGTTTAATGTATAATTTATAAAATGCTAGAGATTCTCACATTGTTTTCTTCTTCTATCATGCTTGAGTATCTAATTGCAAAAGTAGTCATGGTATTATACTTTTTATAACCTCAGTAGTACCGTAATTATAACATCGGAATCAGCACCAATATAGTTTGTATAAAAATGTGTAACATAGTCAATCTAACTATGAGGGCATCGGTTTTGAGGCCACTTTCTAGTTTTTTGTCAATAAAGCTAAAGTACCTAGCTTATTCCATTTTAAGCTGATCCAAAGATCTGAGACCAAAAATACATGGGATAAAAAAAAACTAGGAACTAGTAATATGGGTTTTTATTACATTTATATTATGGGAGATGTTTTCACTAAAGTGTAAAACCAAAATGTAATATATAGGAAAATAATTGCACGCCACTGCNTATGGGTTTTTATTACATTTATATTATGGGAGATGTTTTCACTAAAGTGTAAAACCAAAATGTAATGTATAGGAAAATAATTGCACGCCACTGCCTCAATGTCAATCGCTGCTTAGCACCAATCATGCATCCACTGGTTCTGGGTTACGGCCGTCCGCACTTGCGCTATGGATTTCAAAGTCTGTTTATGTGACTGGTTAGCCGCTAACACCGTTTATGTATAATATCGATGAAAATTGGAGGGCTGTTGGGATGATGTGAAAGACAGAAGTGGACCGAAACAAATAAAAGAAAATAGCCTTGTGGAAAAATGGGTCGACTCCCTGCAAACTATCTCTAAATACATTTTTTATTGTTGTGGTTTCAAACTTGGGTACACAGCTTTAATTTTTTATGTCATGTCATTCCCTTTATTAATCAATTTCTGGGTCAGGGGGTGGTAGTAGTAGAGCTGCCACCCAATGCTCAAAGCACCTGCAGGGGGTGGGTCCACAGTAAGATGGCTTCTCTGTCAGCCTTGGTCTTTCAGCGGGGGCTTCAGGCATTGTGGGGTTAAGTGTCTTGCCCAGGGACACAATGACAGCAGACATCAGTGGGAGCATGGGACATGGGTTGTGGTAGGCTCGAATCCAGGACAATTGGGTTCAAAGACCAGTGCTCTACCAACTGAGCTACTGTCACTGTTTAATTGTTTTTAATTGATTCAATACATTAAGCCCATCTTTAAAGAAATATGTTCATGTCCATTTTGTATTTGTTTTTTGTTTTTACAATCTGCTGTGATGGTTTTGAAGCAAAGTAGATGCTTCTTTGCTCTTTCCCCTTCTGCATGCTTTCACATTTGCGGGCTTACTGACTGAAAGTTGCTTTCTGAAGTTTCCACATTTCCCATACATTATAGGTCTTTCTACACCACAATTACCCCAGACACGTTTAAACTGCTATTGTTTTGGATTGAAACGGTTCATAGTATATGCAATGCATTACCCAAAGCGAATTACCACTGGCAGGGCATTCAATCACTTTGTATCTTTCAACACTAAGAGAAAAGAAGAGTAATCAAAACCTTTCAACCTATTACAGGGATGACTTTTACAATTGAATCACGGGGACCACAGGTGCGATAATAAGTCATCTATACCCCTCCTCCAGCACCTTTCCTCCATTCTCTGTGTTCTTCCATATTTATCTATTTTAGGAGGCGCCACTTCACGGCGCCCCCTACAAATTTATGTTTTAATGCCATTTGAAGAACACTTTTTTTCCAACCTCTGATTCTTGGAAATGCATACTGGGATGGAAAAATTAAGGTGCATCTCGAAGGAAAACATAATAGAATCGATGAACGCAGTGCACTTAAAACAACTGCTGTTCTGATGCTATTTAACGTTCTGGTGCATTAACGTTTCAAGTCATTACAACATCCCGGCTTGGCTGATTCGATCATGGCAGGTTTTTAACTGGAAGAATTACAGAACTTTTGAGCCTAGGATTCTCAAGTTATTAGATACAAATGATCACCTCTGCATTAAGTATAGATTTTCTCCCAGTATGCACTTAAGAATGGAAGTTTGTCTTTAAGAGGCTAATAGCGAATTAAGCTCCATCCTCCATTTGTCCAGCACTCCTGATGGGCTAATTTTATAACTGCTGATTTGGTCATTCCCTACATTTAGCTGGAAAGTGCTCAGGTGTGGTCTTCCCTACACTGCGAGCCGGGGCGTAAAGGGGCTTAGAAGCAACTATCAAATCCATTTATTTTTTCATAACGAACCATTTTCTTAAAGAAGGTCTAGACTATTGTTTGCTGGAGTTGAAAGCCCCACTTTGCTGCAAGCTTCTACCTCCAACATTATCTCATTATGATGAATTAAATCACATTTCTTTCTGCGCAGATTACCACCGCTGTGAAATTTCTCCAGAACCCGAAAGTACGTCAGAGTCCCTTGGCAACGCGGAAAGCCTTCCTCAAGAAAAAAGGTGAGCGATTAGATTAGTTTTTGATATATTGTGGCTAATGTCAAAATCCATATGCTGATGTTGCGGTGTGAGATGTGGACCGGCAATGTACAATTTCTGTGTGTAAAAGGCCATAGGTCAGGACAGTCGCTCTTCCCCCGAGGGAAGGCAACAGGGTCGATCTGAGCTTGGGCAAGCATGATTCAGCCACTGTGAATAAATGACAAACCAGTCGGGATGCTCCTTTGGGTTCAGGCAAATTAATATTGACAAACTCTCTCTGCATTTTCAATGGAATTATCAATATTGCCTTCCAGCGTTTTAACCCTTTTACTTAATTTAACTGTTATCATAAATTTGAAGCATGACGCACAAAGGTTTTTCCAGGCTGCCAGAAATCGTTTGCTTGGCTTTTCAATTTCTTTGCAATTCATTGAGATTATTTCAGATACAATATTGTCTGCCCAATAAAACTTGCAAAAAGGTTTTATTGGCGCTGAACTCATAAGTCTGTTCAATATGGCTTAAAGGGTAGGATTGCGCACAGATTTGCCATGTAATCTTTGACTCAGCCTATAGCTTTCACCTCACGTAAACTCAGTGTTTTTATAGCAAGGTTGAGAGCACTGTACGGCTGTTTCTACTGCTCTGGGAGTTTGCTGTAGCATTAGAGAAGCCAAAGAGTCAAAAGTGAGCCTAAAAGCTGATGACTATTCGTCGTAACCTGACACCAAATCCATGGCTGCCGGCTGCTACTACACGCATCTCAAATGACTCCTTTTAAATAGCTCTTTCTTCTCTTTATTGACAACAAAAGTCTTATGATTGGTCAAAATACACCCATCAATACTACATGATGTCAAGTTACACTATATTTTAGTTTTGACTTTGTGCCTTGTTTAAAGACTCCCACTGTGCTCTGCCTCTGAAACAGAGTTCTACTGCACTTTGTGCCCATGAAATATGTATGACGCCTTAATGCAGATTTATTTTGGAAAGTCGGTTCCACTGTAGATCTAAACAAGAAGGCTCAATTTGCATAAAGGCATTGATCTCAGGAAGAGAGAGGCTAAAGATAAGAGAAAATATAGCAATGAAACACCAGGCACAGAGTACTTTTGAGTAGCACTCTGCAATATAACTTTTGACTTTGAATCATTGAAATAGAATACACTCCATAGGAGACTGTCACGGCTGCACTGCTCAGCACAACCTACACGACGAAACTGCCGACAAGTCTTTGTGCCGCATGTGTGAAGTCTATTTGTTTCGTTATTTGTCATTTTATTGATAAGATGATACCTTTGTTGTCATAACACATTTTTGCGCATGAGAAAAGAATCATAACAAAATAAAATGCAGTTTGCAATTCCTTTTAGTAATTTCACTTTTTTTTTTTTTTTTTTTTACTATCAGCCTATATAGCCTCTTTCACCCTTTGACCCAGAAACTCAATAACACACACCCTCCCACTGCTGCAGCAGCAAATATGTCCGTCTTAATTTCTAATACAGTTTAATGTTATATTTATGTAAATACTGCTGGATTTTACTCTGTATTAACAGCCAGAAATGTCAAGGCACACATAAAATAAAACAATACCATCTCTCGGTGGAGTGGAATTTAAATTGGATTCCTCTAGCTGCAGTGTTTATGCTGGACAGCTGATGAAGGGGAAAATAGGACCCACTTTGATTGCATGTTGCAGGATCTTTACACAATAATCTTGCCTGTGCATATTATTCCTCTACACATTTGTGCCCTAATCTGCACTGAAGGATGGCTCTGGTTGCTCTGCCTGTTTTCCAAAGAGATCTTAATAGCCTGGTTTATTTCAATATTCATTGAAAAATATAATTTTGTGTTTTCCTTCAACTGTCAATTTAAGAGTATAAATTGGCAATTATTCAGTCTAAGATTCCAGGCTGCCCTTCTGTGCCTGCTGAATAAACTGGCGCAAATGCTGAAACTTCAACACTTAGTCTAATATAAATCTTCATTCAATACTTTTTTTCCCTCCACACCAGGCCATGAAAATGAAGTGCATTTAAGTTGTCAAGCAGGCATCTTGAGGCAATTTAGTTTTACTTGTCAGATTCAAGATCAAGTAAATTTTATTGGGTTTGAGTGAAATATATTGTGCATCACATTCAGTGAATTGTGCCATCTATGTCCTCAACAATTAGCAGATGTAACAGCGAAAGAGCACCATTTTGGCAGTTCCATTTAGCACAGACAATTAGCAGTTACTCACATAATTACCAAAAAATCCAATTCTCAGTGCTAAGTCAACAGCATTTGCTGTGCTGCGTGTCAATTTGACCCAGGCTCCAAAGTTGAGAGTGCTCCCTCCTCCTCCCTCCACCTCACCAGAATGAGGACTGTACAGGGTTTTTTTAATCATACTCTGTGATCAAACAATAATTAAAAGCCACATTAATGTTATGAAGTACTTGATTACGTATACCGTTTTAACATTGCTGTGCACATTTTGATTATTTCAATGTCTGATAACACTGATTTTTTTAGATTTTGTTTGTTTTTCCCCCATTTAGAATCTTCCACATTCACTATGAACTCTATCATCTAAGGTGATCAATGTATTTTGTAACTTTAAACCTATCATGTTTGTAACATGTGTCATGATACAAACTTAAATGAACTTATGGTAACAAAACATGATTATTGTACTTGTTTTGCGGAATAATAGATACATTTGAATGGTGACTCGTTTGACATTCTGTTTGTCTGAAAGTGAAATCGGCATGTCAAAGACGTGCAGCGCAGTGCTTTGTCATAGACATAAATATCTTTATGACTGATCCCTTTTTTATGCTGTCCAAGTTGAGTTGAATAAATAATGCTAATGGCTTTCACCCTGAGCAGAGGGCTAGTGGGCAAGGGTCATGTGAACACAGGTAGGCTGTAGGACCATTACCATAGCTGTTCTGAAGGTAAGGAAAGGCTTCATCATCCCACATTAATAGGATGCAGTTTGTAAGTGGGGTTATGCCACTCACCTCCCGGACAAAAATGACAATGACCAAGGCCTGTGGAGAAGGTAAAGAAATTGATGTGGTTATAAATTACTCCACGGCGCCACCTAGCCGAGGCCTTGCCTACTTTGTCATGAGTCCAAGCAGGCGATAAAGCAGGGAAATGAGACCAGAGTCTCCCTTTTTAATACATAAATGAATAGTGTATGAGAGTGGTCATTATTTAAGACCCACAGTTGTCCTGGACCAAAAGTGTGGACAATCTGTGTCATCAAAGCGAGTTGCACTTACGAGTTAATAACCCATTGACCCCCATTTATTTATGACCCCTCCTTATATATTTTTTTCTAATTCTGATATTCAAAATATAAGTCATTTTCAGTCAAGGGCACTTTGATAATTCAGGCCTTGGAGGACAAAGGCGTTCATCTTTTACCGCCTCAAATATTTTAGTAAGCAATTTTTATAATTGGCTGTCCGGCCTAGGTCTTGACCCATAAAGTCTAGAAGTGCCAGAAATAGAGAAATGGATTGAATGTGTGGGCCTTGCTGCATCCTGCCCTTTAAAAAAAGCTGCGAGAATATGAGGCGGTGAAAATAGAGCTGTAAATAACATGACGAGCAATGGGTTTTCCTTTAAATAAATACCGATCAGGTTTATGTTGAAAGACAATAGAAAACGTAGCCCAGATATGCAGTTTACAGTATTTATAGCTGTAATATCGAGGTGCCAGCACCGTAATTTCATGCCCCAATGAGAATGGCAAGGTCAAAGCAAATGCTTTGGCTGAGCATCTGCTAATACGGTGACTCATAAACAGGCCCTGTGTGTATCAGGTGCACCAAATAATACAGTATAATGAAATACAGAATAGCTTTCCATTATTGTGCTTTTTATGGTATCGTCATCAGGTATAATTTATGTTTTTTAAAAATCGTCTCCCCCAGGTTGATGTGAAATGGGGGTCCAGGGTCATTCCACAGGTTTCAGATAATGTATTTTCAAATCCTTTTTGTCTTTTTCCTTTTATATGTAAAACTCACTTTCACCTTGCTCCCTCTGTGTTTGGATCTAAGGGCGCTTTCATTTACTGTTGTCTTCTCTAAAACAATAAACAGATCAGAGACTACAACAACTTGGGGAGCTGTAATTTGACAAGAAACCGCTTTAGTGTTGTATTTCCATGTGTTTTTCTTGTGCTACACAATAAAAAACCCTTTCATTTGATGCATAAATAACATCAAAGACACAACATTCATTTCGATGTACATACATTAGCTCCGTACAGCCTGGAAAAGTAGAGTTTGATAAAGCGAACAGATTTCAAGGTGAAAGTAGAAAACCTGAAGCATCTTTTTATTTCTTTGCATTGGGTAAATCTGAGATCCCTGTGTCTCACTCAATAGTCTGCCACCATGCAGTCTGCTGTGGTCAGATGGAGCCGGAGTCCAGGGACACATTATTGCTTATTTGACAGTGAGTCGGACTGCACAAACTCAGCACATGGCGCTCACCACTTCCTGGCACTCAGGACCTGCTCTAGACTCAGGGCTGGCCAATATTTGCCTTCAATTATTCAGCCATTTTCGTGGCCATTTGAAGTCATTTGAGCTTGTAAATAGGTGAAGGAGCCACCTTGTGTTGGCCTGAGATTTGTGGCAAATTATCAAAGGCTTCCTTTGTGCTTGCAGCTATTAGGGAAAGGTAGTGCTCTGTTCATTCATCAAGATTGGATTATGTGGGAGTTTCCTTTAATCACCATGATTTTTGTTACAAACACTATAATAATGTGACACAATTGTGGTGTATCACCACTCTTTGATTTAGCACAGGTTTATATTAGACCCTTAATGTATCTGGTCTTAAAGCAAGCAACAATACAAATACAAAGAGTTAAATTTGTCCACTATTTTCCTGTTTGTCTCTCAAAGGAAAGTAGAAGTACTTTTGTGAGCATTTGAAAATCCCCTTAATCTGTGTTTTCACAAGGTTTTATGTCAATAAGGAGGTTGTTACTGTGACTGTGAAAACTAGACCTTCCAAAGTAATATTATTCTTTTGCAGACTTAATAGAGCTCCATTAAATCTTCTAATTTGTTGTGTAATAGTTTTCTTCAAATTATATCTGAGAAGTTTTAATTGTTCTTTCTTTGTTTAGATTGTGCTTCTTATTAAAAGATGAGACCCACAGCAATAGCAGCATATGGCGCCTGAAATAAAATCCTTTCTTGCCACAAACGGAGATGTTCATATTAGATTTTTTTCTCCTCCTCCCCTCTGACTCCCCATCAGGGAGCCCTTTGCAATTTAATCATCACTAAAATCATTAAAAAGATCTGAAGATTAAATTATATTGGCATTTGCAAAATTATGTAATACATTTACATTACAATGAAGAAATTAAAATAATGCATTTTAGCTGTCTGGGGTGTATGAAATCTCCACCTGGGAAATATAACTGCAGAAGTGGTCAGACTGTTATTTTCTGTGCCTTTGGTGGCCGTTAATAGGTTGGGAGAGTTTCAGATTTCATTGTACCAAGCTCTCCACACTATCTCCCTTTGATGGATGTCCCTGAAACAGTAGCCCTCTGTGGGATTTCTGAATTATAAAATGAAAATGTGTTTTTGAGAAGAGGGTAAAATTGAATGAAGATTAGACATAGTTCCACCAAGTTGTACTTAAAAGGTTTGCGAGGAACTTGGGAAGTATTTAAGCGTGTAATATAGCAGAGCAAAGAGCCATTCGGTCCATTCCATTAACACACTCCCTCTGCTGCCTATAATATTCTCTTCTATGTTGCTTCTTCTTTTGGTTCAGGCTTGACGGATGTGGAGGTGGAGTTGGCTTTGCAGCACTCTGGCAGCACAGAGGAGGTCCTGCCACTGAGCCCTGTGGGCCCGTTATATCCTGTACTACCAGCCCACCTGGCCCCAGGACCACCCAGTGAGTGCTTGTCTCACCTTTATCTTTTACCTGTACTTTTTCTCCTCTTGCAAATATATTTAGGAAGTAGACCATACATACTTCCACTATTGAGTACATACAAGAGTCAATGAGTAGAATTTACAAAGCACTTGTGAAAACTGGATAATTTCATAGATTGAATAGTTTGGAGTAAGTGTCTTCTCCTTTTATGCTGGAATGTAACCATGTAAATGTGATACTACTGAGACAGAGCCAGCAGATGCATTTTGGAGCACAAGGAAATGCTATATTTACAGTATATTAGAAGGCGTAAGCTACTCATTTAGAAAGTTTAATAAACATAGTGTCATTATTTGGCATGCATGAGATAACTCTAAATGTTACTCCTAAACTGCCATGCTCTCCTTCTATATTCAGTCCTATATTTCAATTGCGGATGCATGGTTTAAGATTTAGTTTGATCTTAACTTGAGCATTGAACAACTTGTTGCTCACTACTTCAAGTCCTGCCTGATTAGCCTCAAATCGCGGAGACGCCATTGCTCTAGGTTCTGTTCAAGTGTCCCTCGGCCATCTTGTCACTCAGGGCCTCCACCCTGGCAGGACCTTTCTGCTGCACCCATATCTTTATTACCTCAGGAGGTTATGAGTGCTGTCCACTGATTTACCAATGCAGAATGAAGTCCGGCGTAATGCTTAACCTATATGACAATGATTCCAGATGTATTCCACCCTCATTTATTACCACACTGTCCTTGACTCCCTCGGCATCTCATGTTTTGTAATGAAAGTGATGTTGATGGGATGGCCATGTAGTTAGGGGAGACTAGCGGCTCTCTGTCCATAGTGGGGGTTTTATATCAAAACGGCTATAAGGGAGCTGCATAATGAGGTGAGTGTGAGGAGTCTTGTATGGGGGGTCACGCCGAAAAGAGGGGGCTACCTCCCTTTGATGTCCTTGTTATGGGGACGGTGCACGGGGACCTGCATCCATCTCTGTCGAAGTAATGGATACTCTGATCTCTATTTTCACGCGCTAGAAGGACAGGAAGGCCTCCACTGAACCCAATAAATTTGAGAGGAGATTGGAAAAACGGGGGATGGAGACCACAGTTCCAGCGGCTTAAGTGACCAAATAAAAAAGGAAGATGGCAGAGTGGAAGTGGAAGAGGGGGAAAAAGCGGCGATCGAGGCAGAATGAGAGGTCCTAAAGAGGGTAGAGAGCACACCGAGACCCCCCTGATGCAGTCAGCCTGGTTCAGGGTCAACCCTCTCCAAGGACTCGCAGGCCTTTCAAAAGCATTCTGGGATAGGAGGCAGGCTATTGCAGCTGTAATGTTGATGAGAACCCAAATTTATGTGGTTACCATATGGATGTGGCAGAAAATGATTCAACATTTTCGATAGTAAAGGTTACAAGTTCACCTCCGGATGCCGAGGAGCCATGAAAAATGTGCTGTGGAATAATACAGCATTCACCTTGAAAGTAGAGCATAAAGTCCAGCCTGACAGTGCGTCCTGTTTGATTTGCATGTCAAATCATGCACATGGTAAGCTACAAATCAATCCAGTTTACTTACTTCAAGCTACATCCCATTAGGTGAAATCAGAGCTATAATAGAATGTCAATGATGTACTCTGGTGGACAAGCCACTGATAATTTCCCATTCATTAAGTCTGCTCTAGGTAAATAAAGGCAAAATGGCTATAATTTCTTCAAAGCTGCTTGTCGTTTAGCAACATTTCAGGTGAATGCCTCTCATGTGGGGAATTTCCGCCTTGATAGACAGTTGGCCTACGCATGACAGACAGAACAATGACACACTTTCATTTGATCTGTCACTCAGCTAAACCGTCTGTTTTAAAAATGCGCATGCCAGGTACAGTTGACTTTCTGAATTTGAAAATGACTCATTCATTCTTCCAAATGTCAACCAAAACCGGTATATTTTGGAGTTTTAAAGAAAAAAACATACTTAAGATATTTCTAATTAAAGATGGATATAGCATTTGGGAATGGTACTATTTCACTCATGTAAACTTTTACACTATATCCTGCACTTTATCCTGTATAATAGATGCTTCTGCTTTAGTTTGAACTTCAAGGTGCTCTTTAAACTTATCTATCTCGATAAAATGGGTTAACCACCGTCAGACCAAATCACATTGTTGACATGTTTTAATTTGATATGAGTAGTATAGGTCCATATTAAACACATAATTGATAAATTCTTCAAATACTAGGTCCAAGAGGCTACAGATGGAGAGACTACGGTGCTCTCACAGTCATCATGGTGGGCATCGCCTTTGGCTTTCATCAGCTCTACAAAGTAAGTCATATTCCTCTGTCGTAACAATATGAGCTTTCATTTCTACTGTTCTTTTTCTCTTAAATTTATCACACATAATGCGCAACATCCTAAGATCTGTCACGTCTGCCTTTTCCTGATAGTGCATTTTAGATTGGTGGGCTTTGCTAGTTTATGATGAATGATGGTGCCTGTGCAGTGTGTAACATCACTCGGGCCTTGTTATTAAAGCACCCTGCTTTACGTCAAAGCATGAGCTCATTTGAAGCTCTCCTTTTAAACTTCTTCTCCTCCCTCAGCTCTGTTATACATTTTCCCTCTTTTACAAAATATAGTTGCTAACACAGAACACATCCCCGTTTTTGACATGGGCCCATCTAAAAATAATCGCCCTGGTTTTTATCAGGCTTAGCAGCCCTTGAACAGGAGCTCATGGGCCCCTTGTCCCCGCTGACATTAATCCCATAGTGGTTGTTAGTAGTAGTCTGAGTGGCATGTGGAAGCCATTACTCTCCTCTTAGAGCAGGACTCGGGCTAGTGCACTGGCTGTTGGTGTGGATGACAAGCTGTTCACCTCTCTGTGTAAGTGAGTGTCTGTCATGTACATGCAGATGCCGATCTGACCCTGTGGCACATATTGGCTCCTCCTTAGATCCTGTTATGTCCCAATATTTCATTCTTCTTACACGGCCTTTCAGAAGACATGCACATTTAGGGCCCTTATCCTTGTCTCCTCACGCTCTTTATTGACAAAACCACATTGAACCAGTCCTCCGGTTCTCCTCTGTATCCCAGGAGGTGGATCCTCAGCAGGAGTGCACAGGTTGCTGTCATGTCACTAGAGCGTGGCGCCAGTCGCACCATATGTCCGAACTT
Source organism: Pomatoschistus microps (assembly GCA_029875035.1). Taxonomy (NCBI): domain Eukaryota; kingdom Metazoa; phylum Chordata; class Actinopteri; order Gobiiformes; family Gobiidae; genus Pomatoschistus; species Pomatoschistus microps. The sequence continues at coordinate 3,429 of JAPMNZ010934934.1, read as the reverse complement.
CTGCCCATACTTTATTTACGTTCTGGAGCGCCTTGTAAACACCACACTCACAGCATCACACTTATTAATTACCCCGTGTTGACACTCATTTAATCTTTTTCTCTAAAAAGTGTTTATTACTCATGCAAGTGTGGTCAGTTGGCACCTGGGTTGGAGAGCAATCCTGGTAATTAACTATGTGTCCGGGCACAATATTTTGTATGTAATCAAAGCACCTTGTTGTAATAGTGCACTGTCAAGCCATTGTGTGTATGGTTTTTGATGTAAGTGTCACATTAATCAATTGTAATGCCAAAAAGTTCTGTAAAGGTAATTCCTTAAAATTCTAAATCAGATACAGAATTTCATCTGTTTTATCATTTCTTCAAATATTAAGAACAGTTTTTATTGTCCATTGACATGTATCGGTGTATATAACGGCAAATAATCCGAGCAGCCCACACTGACTTGGTGGATGGCATCTTGGACTGTGTATCACTGTCTCGTGTAGGTGGCCTCGTCTCTCCCTCCAGAGACTGAAACACTGTGGCTTGTTTTTAATTGCAGAAATACATCCTTCCCCTCATTATGGGCAGCCGAGAGGACAAGAAGCATCTGCAGCGGATGGAGAACAACATTGCTGCGATGAGTGGCACGCTGACACAGACAGGTGAAGATTAATATCTTCATCACTTTCTCCCTCCTTAACATTTTCCCTCATTTATCTGTCGCCAAAATCGGGGGGCCCCGCACGTTTTTAACAAATGACGCTGCTGTCATTTCGCTTTAATTTGAAATTGCTTGTTTACTGTCAGGCTCGGGCTCAATTAATTACGTTTCGCTGAAAAGCTCTTAACCTCCGAATATTAATGAGGAGTTGGGAAATGACAACTTTTCTTCCTCTCCCCTCATCCACTCTCACCCCCTCCCATCCGTCTCCCCCTCGACAGCCTCACCCCATCCAAACCTCTGTCATCATCTACAGCCTCCCCCCCATAGGTGGCAAGAAAGTTCATTTTAATTTGAGTGTGTACATGCATGTATAGGTCTGTGTGTGTTGGCATGCAGACACTGGGCAGGGTGTGATTAAGTGTACAGTGACAGGTGCGGCTCCCATGTTGGACAGGTGAGGAATCTCAACCTGGCTGTCAAACTGCAGGAGACAGAAGGATGCTTTCGTCCTCACTATAATTAAAAATCCAGGGAGGCGTAAATGAGAAAGGCATCTCACAAAGTTTGGTCTCGTTAGCAGCAGTGACGAGCTCAAGTGTGTTTTCACCTGAAAGACACTCTTCACTATTTGATCATTTGAACCCATTAGAAAGCAGGTAACCTCTGCTCTCTGGTTTGCATGCAATTCTCGAAAAGTGTTGTGCTTTTTATCTTATTTAAGTTGCACTGATAATGTTACAAAGAAAACGTCCAAAGGATATGATAAAATATGATTTTCTTTAATGTGACAAATGATGCAATATTTCCTTTTTTTATTAATCATCTATTCATTTGTGTTGTAAATAGATTTTGTCAATAATTATTAATTATGTTATTGACTACAACATTGGATGTCAAAAATTACTCTTATCGACCAAGACCAATTGACCAATCGAAAATAAAAAAAAAACACTTACCTGAATTAGACCAAGACTGGACATAAATTTTAGAACTAAATAAGAACTGTTAAAAAATACAGTTTCAACGACCGAGGGTTGGCGGGAGACACACAGATAAAGGAGAAGTCAAAAGCAAAGATTATCGCTTTATTGGTTTTGTTGTTTAGAAAAATGATTCATGAATTGTCATACTTCGTACTTCAGCATAAAAACCTTCGTGTTGCCCTTTTAGTGTTTTCTAAATGCTGCTCATTCCTGCCCATGCCGTCCATTTTTACTGTAGAGGGGCCGTCTTTCAGAAACATGTGGATGGATTGGACAGTACAACAATTAGAAAAAAACGTTGTAAACTATTACTAACATTTATAAACTACTACTATGTGCTACAGACAGAATCGTCCTCTTTAGTCATTTACTTTCATGTTTACGTTCTGCCAATTGAGCCAGTTTTGAACAACTTATCCTATCCTTTTATTCAAAGGACTTCGATAAAGCAAACACACACACTTGATTCTGTTCTTATTTGTGATACAAATTAATCCACAATTAATGTAATGTAATTTAGTTACTTTCCTGGGGCAATACATTTTTCTTTAGAAGTAACCAGTAATTTTTAACTAATAACATTTTCAAATTAACTTGCCCAACACTGGTCATATGCTCCTCCACAACATTTATGTTTCATTTTTTTAGCTTATGTCATGGGCCTAGTTTGTTATCATTTCATCTGCAGGCACACCCTTTCCATTCTTTTCAGATCGCTGCCATGCAGGAGCAGTGCATTGCGTGTGAGGTGTGCCACCCTAAATCTGTTTAACAAATATGTGCTCTTTTATGGTCATTTTACCAACTATGCAAACATGTTTCCTCCCTGTATCACACTGCCCTTTCTTGTTCCTGTTTTTTGGACAATTGCCAATGCACAACCCATGATTTGTTTGGTGGCAGGTTCCTTGCACTTTATACCTCAGTAAAAAATACTGTTCTTTTCTTCAGCTAATGTTCCAAACTAATTTGCTATGACTGCTGTGGCCAAGCTGCTATTGTAGTTAATGACTGTTGTAGTTAACAGTTGGGGAGAGGGGTTGCAATTACACTGAGTTTCTCCGTCAGATTTCCCTTTGTCTTCCCCTCCCTCTCTCTCCTGTAATACCGCCCGTCTGCTTCACCGCTGCCAATTGCTTGAGCCCCCCTTTTGTTAAAGTTCATGTATTTCTCTAGTGCCAGGCCCAATGAGGTGATTGTGGGACTACATTAGACTCTCACCAGTCCAACGACTCGAGAGCTCGAGGCCTTGACTCCCATTATAATTTCTCTACAACTTCACACAGACAATTAATGAACAGATCTTGGAAGTACTTCAGCCTTTCCAAGACTAATAGAATTGCGTGGCTGTTTGGACACACTGAGCCATATTGGTGACCAGCTGGCTGCTAAAGACGACAGACTGGACATAAGAAGTAGGAGTGTGCATTGCCTTGTATTTGGCAATTCAATTCATATCACAGTAGGTCACTGTATGATACGATTTTGATAGGTCTCAATACTAAACTACGGTAATTATTTAAAATTTACTATGAAAACAACTGGTACATTCTTGCATCAGTTGTTTCCAAAGTCTTTTTTTTCTGAATTTATACAAGAATCACAGAATTACATATTGCAATATATCTTTACGGGCGGCACGGTGGCTGAGTGGATAGCACTCTCGCTTCTCAGCAAGAAGGTCCTGGGTTCGAATCCCGGTCGAAGCAGGGCCTTTCTGAGTGGAGTTTGCATGTTCTCCCTGTGTCTGCGTAGGTTTCCTCCGGGTGCTCCGGTTTCCCCTACCACTAAAAAC